>JBBGZY010001018.1:0-100000 GCA_037952925.1 Lithobates clamitans | reverse complement strand
TATTGTGAGAAGCTGGAGTGGCTGGGACAAAGGCGCCAGATACATTGAAGTCCACCTCTGAAAGTCAAAACGTCAACAGATGATGTAATGGGTGGCAAGCTAAACAGCAAACTGATCAGTCAATGATTGAATATGTAACCATAAAGACAACTTTGTGCCGGCAGCTTTGAGCGAGGGGGGAAATGGGGAAATGGGGGTGGGGGGTGGATATGGGTGTAACTTGTTACAAAAGGTGAACTTGTCCTTTAATGGGAAGGTTTAAAATCAGGGGTGTCCAACCTGCGGCCCATCGCAAAATCGTAAACTTATCTAAAAATGTTGAATTTTTTTTGAGTAATTTTTTGTAGAAATGCGTTTACACTTAGAGAACACATGCCACAAAAAAAAATACTTGACCGAGTATTTACGGGACTTTTACAAGTTTTATCCCCCCCCCCCCCCCCCCAAAAAAAAAAAAAATCTCCCACTCTTCACAATTTTATTTTATGTATTTTATGTGTGGCCC
This sequence comes from Lithobates clamitans, assembly GCA_037952925.1. NCBI lineage: Eukaryota > Metazoa > Chordata > Amphibia > Anura > Ranidae > Lithobates > Lithobates clamitans. The sequence continues at coordinate 99,495 of JBBGZY010001018.1, read as the reverse complement.
AAGACAATTCCTCTCCTTCCAATTCGGTAGAGGAAGGTCAAAAGGTTGGACACCCCTGGTTTAAAGGTTGTTTTCAGACCGGCATTACATGGCTGGGTATATTTTAAAGAGTCAGTGAGTTAGAGGTGCCCTATTTTCATGCAGTCACAAATTTAAAAGGACCCCACAACCACATAGGAAAAAAGGTGTACGGCATTTATACAACTTTGTTTGATATGTTAGTTAGTAGATAACTTCATTCAACATCATTGTAAAATATATTATAAACTGTGTTACAACCTAGTTACTTATGTGTAAGCACACTTTATACCAAGTTTGTCTTTATGCTTAACATCAGCAGATGTCCATTGCCTTACCGTCAGGAAAGAACCAGTCTGCATGTTGTATGATAGGTTCAATGATTGTCACCACATGGACTGAAGTGGCAGCTGCTATTTCTGCCAGTGTTCTGCAAAGAAAAAGAACATTTATTGTTAAACATCTGCAGTCTATTTACTTTTGGCTGATGATAAATAAGATTGCACTATGTGAATATTTAACATTCTATACTACAAATCACAATTTATTATGTGTCATTAAAACTAGTAAATTTGTGAAAAAACTGAATTCTGCACACCTCTGCATTACAGTATCTCACAAAAGTGAGTACACTCCTCAAATTTTTGTAAATATTTTATTCTATCTTTTCATGTGACAACACTGAAGAAATGACACTTGTCTACAATGTAAAGTAGTGAGTGTACAGCTTGTATAACAGTGTAAATTTGCTGTCCCCTCAAAATAACTCAACACACGGCCATTAATGTCTAAACCACTGGCAACAAAAGTGAGTACACCCCTAAGTGAAAATGTCCAAATTGGGCCCAATTAGCCATTTTCCCTCCCGTGACTCGTTAGTGTTACAAGGTCTCAGGTGTAAAATGGGGAGCAGGTGTGTTAAATTTGGTGTTATCGCTCTCACTCTCTCATACTGGTCACTGGAATTTCAATATGGCACCTCATGGCAAAGAACTCTGAGGATCTGAAAAAAAGAATTATTGCTCTACATAAAGATGGCCTAAGGCTATAAGAAGATTGCCAAGACCCTGAAAATGAGCTGCAGCATGGTGGCCAAGACCATACAGAGGTTTAACAGGACAGGTTCCACTCAGAACAGGCCTCACCATAGTCAACCAAAGAAGTTGAGTGCACGTGCTCAGCATTATATCCAGAGGTTGTCTTTAGGAAATAGACATATGAGTGCTGCCAGCATTGCTGCAGAGGTTGAAGGGGTGGGGGGTGGGGGTCAGCCTGTCAGTGCTCAGACCATACGCCGCACACTGCATCAAATTGGTCTGCATGGCTGTCGTCCCAGAAGGAAGCCTCTTCTAAAGATGGATGCACAAGACAGCCGCAAACATTTTGCTGAAGACAAGCAGACTAAGGACATGAATTACTGGAACCATGTCCTGTGGTCTGATGAGACCAAGATAAACTTATTTGGTTCAGATGGTGTCAACCGTGTGTGACGGAAACCAGGTGAGGAGTACAAAGACAAGTGTGTATTGCCAACAGTCAAACATGGTGGTGGGAGTGTCATGGTCTGTGGCTGCATGAGTGCTGCTGGCACTGGGGAGCTACAGTTCATTGAGGGAACCATGAATGCCAACATGTACTGTGACATACTGAAGCAGAGCATGATCCCCTCTCTTTGGAGACTGGGCCGCAGGGCAGTATTCCAACATGATAATGACCCCAAACACACCTCCAAGATGACCACTGCCTTGCAAAAGAAGCTGAGGGTAAAGGTGATGGACTGGCTAAGCATGTCTCCAGACCTAAACCCTATTGAGCATCTGTGGGGCCATCCTCAAATGGAAGATGGAGGAGCGCAAGGTCTCTAACATCCACCAGCTCCGTGATGTCTTCATGGAGGAGTGGAAGAGGACTCCAGTGGGAACCTGTGAAGCTCTGGTGACCTCCATGCCCAAGAGGGTTAAGGCAGTGCTGGAAAATAATGGTGGCCACACAAAATATTGACACTTTGGGCCCAATTTGGACATTTTCACTTAGGGGTGTACTCACTTTTGTTAAATTAACATTAATGGCTGTGTGTTGAGTTATTTTGAGGGGACAGCAAATTTACACTGTTATACAAGCTGTAGGCTCACTACTTTACATTGTAGCAAAGTGTCATTTCTTCAATGTTGTCACATGAAAAGATACAATAAAAAATGTACAAAACGTGAAGGGGTGTACTTACTTTTGTAAGTTACTGTATATGAACATTTCTTTAAGAAGCTGCAGGTACAGAAAAATATCTGGTGATCCTGCAAGAAATCCAGGGCTCTCCTAATTTTCTGGTCCTTTTGTCTGTACTGCACTTATCAGCGATACTTAATAGAAGTACAGAACACCCCCTGGCTATGTGATGGCGATGAGGAAAGAGGTAAAGAAAAAAGGTGTAATAAGGGCTCATTAAGTCTAGGGGATACAGAAATAAGGTGAAATACTTTTTTTTCCTCACTCTGGCAGGAGTGTACCCAGTCCCCTAAAGCCCCCTCTTTAAGGTGCTCCAGCCTGCAGTCACACACTGACATCAAATACAGTGCAGGGCCAATAGTCCTGCATTGTATGTGAGGACAACGTAGGCCCACCAGTGGGAGGAATAAGGCAAGTATTACACTTTAATCTTCCACCCCTAGAGATAAAAAGCATTTAACCTTTGCAGTGTGGGAACCCACTTAAAAAATATGTACTGCTGCACCTAATTTTGCTGTATTTGCATATGCACTCAAGTTTTCTCTTGCTTTATGGTAAACATTACATTAAAGTTTCCCTTTAAAACAAAAGAAGATCTTTAAGTTTGGAATTCACGTTATTGGGGGAACAGTTTGGCCGGTTGAAAGTGATAGCAGATTTTTATTTATTTATTTTTTGATAACTGACATTGATTTTCAAGATCATTCCAGGACAAAGGTAAGCGTGTCAAGTATACAAGCAGAATATCGTATGTTGCAATATGAGAGATAGCGTATGATTAGTAAAGACACATTTCACGCTTGTTCAGATCATTAAAATATTAAACAATTTTTTACTAGAAAAGCACAGTGTCCTTCAATGTTTTCAGAATTTGTTTCACAGAACAAAGAATGAACAATTATAGAGAAACAGAAAATTGAAATGCAGTCAGCAAGAAAATTATTACAGACCTAACATATGAAAACGGTTATTCAAGCTTTAGAATACAGCAATGTTATAGTAAGTGAAGATACTTGACATGTTAAGTATATGTAAAACAGAGAAATACATTGAATATAAGATAAGCTTTATGATAATAATGTATGGGTGGTCCCATTTCTCACTGTTACCCATCACACAGAGCAGTAATAACAATGGATATTAAGGGGTACAGTTCATCTATCTATTCTGACAGCTATAAACTCCAAAGAGTATTTGCATAATAAGAGCAGGGGGGCGGGAGTAGGGTCATGAAGCCAACTGCACCCCATCATTTTTCTTCTCGAGAGCTACCTTTGTGGGTGTAAGGTAAACCTGGGGTTTTTATTACCCCATTTATTATTAAAGATATCAAAAGTCAACTCCATGTCCTGTAAGCTTGAGCTTTTATTCTACTCAGCTGATTAAAGGCCAACTCCAATTTTTACACCACGTTACACCCATATTTGGGGTGCAACATGCAACACGGTTACATGCCAACCATCCCCTACCCCCAGACTGGCTTCCCAGCCCAAACAGCATGCAGGGGCTCTTCTCCCCACAGTAGCTGTCACTTTTGCATGGTCGTGCAGTAGTGATCAATGGAACACAAGAACGGTGATTACCGCACTCATAGTCTATTTACACGTCCTCCAGCCCAGTAACTAAAAGCCCGCACCTCAGTATAGACTAAGAGCCCGAGCAATAGTCTTTGGGAGCCTGTGGATTTCACCCGTGATCCACTGATCACGACTGCAATGCTTTGCAGGCTCATTTGCAAAAGAATAGTAAATGCATGTTTTATTGCTGAAAATATGGGTGCATTTATTTTTACAAAAAGGTGGACTTTAGCCTTAAAAAAGACAAAAACAAAACATGGTTTGGTAGAGCAATTAGAATATAGGTGTTAGAATTGGTTTCTTTAAATGGTTAAAAAGCACAGTAAGACGATGTCTGGGAAAGAGAATAAGGATGGGCTTAGGCGTGTTCGCAAGTCCGCCGTGCCCGCACCCGCCAGGAAGCTGACACAACTCAGCGCTAATCATAGGCAGTGAGACATTTCCCGATCCGCGGTTACATAGATCGGGAAATGTCTCACTACCTGTGATTAGCGCTGCGGAGTGTCAGCTTCCTGGCAGGCACGTACACATGGACTTGCGAACACGCCACGGCTCATCCTTAAAAGAGAAGAAAGGGTGCCGCCCACCAACACAGTGCATTAGTATGTAGACGAATGTGGCCTCAGCCAGCACCACTCCAGCCACACCCCCTTGACATGTTTTGGAGAAACTGAAGTGGAACTGACTGAGGCCACATTCATCTACATGCTAATGCACTGGGTAGGTGGCACCCTTTCTTCTCTTTGATAATGCTTTTACATCTCTGAATAGTGCACTGATGAGCAGCACTGCAAGATTTTATTTGGATCACTATGCCAGGGAAACACATGATTTATGGTAACACTTAGGGCCGAACTTCACTCCCCCTTACATTTTTTTCTCCGTTTACCTTGTTTGCTAAGTGGGCCTCAAAAAAATACTCACTCCCAGCAAACCCAATATTGTCTGGTGTTTTGCGCAGCTCCACTGTACGCTGGGTCTCACGCAGTTATCTTCTCTTCCTACAAAATCAAGGGATGGCTTCCTCTCCTGGTCCTTGCAGCAGGACCGCTGATACACACCACAGTGCACGCACAGAGTGGCGTAAATTGCCAGACGCATGCACAATGTGGTGGAGGTTGCCCTGTAGCCTCCTGGGATGCATGACGTGGTATCCCAAGAGGCTGCGAGCAGCTGGCTGATGTCATTCTCGCCTAGGTAAAAAAGAAAAGCAGAAAGGGCAGGGCCAGATCATGCTAAAAAGGTAATTAAAAAATAAACAAAGTAACAAGAGGGAGTGTAGGATTAAAATTATGAAAAGTTAGAGTAAATAGTCTTCTTTAACCCCTTGGCGCAGACGTTACGCAAATATGAGGCCCCATTGCACTGGGATTTTTGCTGTGGAGCCACATATTTATGTACTCCCCTTTGTGCTGGGAGCGTGCTGCACAGCAAGCTACTAGCACAGTGACCGCGGTCTCACCGAGTGCTCCATTCTAACAATTGGGACCCGGGATGTCCGATTCCGGGTCGCTGTAATAGGCTCCGATTGGCTATCGCAGTGATCAGTCACTGTGAAGCCCGCCTCCGTGTCTTCTGTCTCAATGGATGGATGAAAGGTATATTGTAAAAAAACAAAAAAAAAACAAAAAAAAAAAAAAACACACAATAATAAAAATTAAAGAATAATAATAAAAAAAAACAACAACAACAACAAAAAAAAAACACCTGGATCGACAAAGTAGTCGTGATGATATGTATGGTTTTACTAACACATGTCAAAGTTGCAAAATTGGGCTTAGGCATTTAGATTTGTTTTACCCTTAGGCGCGAAGGGGTTAAAACAAGCACTTTTTTTTGCCAGTCAGAAAACAAAGGGTAAATCTACCAAAGATTTTATTATGTAATTGGGGAGGTGCATATTACAATGAAAACCTCAAAAAGTCACTGAAAGATGAAATTACACCAGCGGTTGGGGAAGCACTCCACCAAATCAAGGCAAACATTACACACAAAACACAGGGCCATAAAAAAAGTTGGTGGGAATCTTTTGCAGAGAAATATTACACACAGTGAGGGGAACACACAAATTATACGTATGGTAACAGATGTGGGTAAGCTGATACACAGAGCAAATAGTGCGGCCTGCGGAAGATTAGAGGGAGCGTAAGTAGACGAGGCAAGATGGAAAACCGCAAGCCTGGAAACAGCAAACTGACACCCAAACCACAGCGGCAAACATTCCTCTCCTGCCGCCACTACACTCCCTTTAATAAGGAACTCTTCCTCACTCACAAACCAGTCTTTGCATTGCTAACACAAAATGTTTTAGAGTTGAACTCCAGGCATGTATAAAGACACACCAATTAATGCCGGTATGTATCCATTAAAAAAAAAATCCTGTATTGTATTTTTCGGTTTCACTAATGTGCACAAAAATTTACATGTTGAAAATTGGGGTCAGCTACAGATCAACATCCCTGGGCTATATAAGTATTACCACTTGCCGACCATGCTTTTTCTGTTTACAAGTTTAAATTAGTATTTTTTTTTTTGCTAGAAAATTACTTATAACCCTCAAACATACTAAGGGAATAAAATGGCGATTGTTGCAATTATTTATGTCATTGGTGTTTGCGCAGCAGTTTTGCAAATGCAATTTTTTTGAAAAAACAAAACAAAAAAAAAACACTTTAATGAATTAAGAAAACAAAAACACAATAGTCACCCCAATTTTGTTTGTACAATGCAAAAGATAAGGTTATGCAGACTAAATAGAAACGGAACATGTCTTGCCTTACCTTAAAAATTGCACGCGTGGAATGGCGACAAACTACGGTACTTAAAAATCTCCATAGGAGATGCTTTAAACGCCTTTACAGGTTACCTGTTTAGAGCTACAGAGGAGATCTAGCGCTAGAATTACTCTTCTCGCTGTAACGTTTGCGCCAATACTTCACGTGTGGTTCGAATACCGTTTATATATGCGTGCATGACATACGCATGCGTTCGCGTGCAAGCATGGAGGGATGGGGGCACTTTACATTTTTTTTTGATTTTTACACTGCCCCTTTATTTATTTTTTTATCACTTTTATTCCAATTCCAAGGAATGTAAACATCCCTTGTAATAGAAAAAAGTTTGACAGGTCCTCTTTATGAAGAGATCTGGGGTCAAAAAGACCCCAAATCTCCTCTTTACCATATATATATATATATATATATATATATATATATATATATATATATATATATATATATATATATATATATATATATATATATATATATATATATATATATATATATATATATATATATATATTTTTTTTTTTTCCTTCCAGCTTGGACCAGAAGTGACGTCATGATCTCCAAGGCCATGAGTCTCCTTCCCAGTCGATGCATTCCAAGAGGAAACACGTCGGATTGGAGCTAGCAAAATGATGTCAGCACATGCGGACTGTTCTGCAGGCGGCCGTGCTCCATTTTTATGCACATTGCTCAATTCTAACATCGTTGATGTAAGTGCAACTTTTATTTGATTAAAAAAGTTTTTTAAATGTTAATGCACTATGATTCTATTCCATTATCTTCCTTATCACACAATGTGAGACACTATATTAAAGAGAAACAAGTCTGGACCTACTTCATGAAGCTGGTTGAACACCTGTCTTTGATCTGTTTTATTCACACACGCATATGATCTCTTGGTGGGATCACTAGATTTGGTAAGCGGCCATTTTTTTACACCCAGCACTGGCTAATGCACCTTGTATATGGAGATTTTGATTTGCACCACTAGTACCACTGTTGCAACTGCATGTGGAAGTTGGAATCACTTGATTTTCATGCAATTGTATGAACTGTGAAGCACGGATACATTTTAATGAACATTTTAATTTTAGCAGATTTTTCACCAACTTATAGGATTTATTTAATAGTTTTGTTTATTAACTCACTGATGTTTTGAGTAATCTGATATCATAGTTACATAGTAGGTGAGGTTGAAAAAAGACAAGTCCATCAAGTCCAACTTATATGTGCGATTATATGTCAGTATTATGTTGTATATCCCTGTATGTTGCGGTCGTTCAGGTGCTTATCTAATAGTTTTTTGAAAGTATTGCTGCCCCCCGCTGAAACCACCGCCTGTGGAAGGGAATTCCACATTCTTGCCACTCTTACAGTAAAGAACCCTCTACGCAGTTTAAGGTTAAACCTCCTTTCTTCTAATTTTAATGAGTAGCCACGAGTCTTGTTAAACTCCCTTCCGTGTAAAAGTTTTGTCCCTATTGTGCGGTCACCAGTACGGTACTTGTAAATTGAAATCATATCCCCTCTCAAGCATCTCTTCTTCAGAGAGAATAAGTTCAGTGCTCGCAACCTTTCCTCATAACTAATGTCCTCCAGACCCTTTATTAGTTTTGTTGCCCTTCTTTGTACTCGTTCCATTTCCAGTACATCCTTCCTGAGGACTGGTGCCCAGAACTGGACCGCATACTCCAGATGAGGCCAGACCAAAGTCTTGTAGAGCAGGAGAATTATCGCTTTATCCCTGGAGTTAATCCCCTTTTTAATGCATGCCAATATTCTGTTTGCTTTGTTAGCAGCAGCTTGGCATTACATGCCATTGCTGAGCCTATCATCTACTAGGACCCCCAGGTCCTTTTTCATCCTAGATTCCCCCAGAGGTTCAGCCACTAGTGAGTTAATTGCATTCATATTGCCACCCAAATGCATTATTTTACATTAAACCCCATTTGTCATGTAGTTGCCCGACCCCATTAATTTGTTCAGATCTTCTTGCAAGTTTTCCACATCCTGCGGAGAAATTATTGCCCTGCTTAGCTTAGTATCGTCCGCAAATACAGAGATTGAACTGTTTATCCCATCCTCCAGGTCATTTATGAACAAATTAAATAGGATTGGTCCCAGCACAGAACCCTGGGGGACCACACTACCCACCCCTGACCATTCTGAGTATTCCCCATTTATCACCACCCTCTGAACTCGCCCTTGTAGCCAGTTTTCAATCCATGTACTCACCCTATGGTCCATGCCAACGGACCTTACTTTGTACAGTAAACGTTTATGGGGAACTGTGTCAAATGCTTTTGCAAAATCCAGATAACCCACGTCTACGGGCCTCCCTTTATCTAGATGGCAGCTCACCTCCTCATAGAAGTTTAATAGATTGGTTTGGCAAGAACGATACTTCATGAATCAATGCTGATTACTGCTAATGATGCCGTTTTCATTACTAAAATCTTGTATATAGTCCCTTATCATCCCCTCCAAGAGCTTGCATACTATTGATGTTAGGCTAACTGGTCTGTAATTCCCAGGGATGTATTTTGGCCCTTTTTAAATATTGGTGCTACATTGGATTTTCTCCAATCACCTGGTACCATTCTAGTCAGTAGACTGTCAGTAAAAATTTAGGAACAATGATCTGGCAATTACTTGACTGAGTTCCCCAAGTACCCTGGTCCCGGTGATTTATGTGAAGTTTCCCAAGTCTAGTTCTAATTCTGTCCTCTTTTAGCCATGGGGTGCTTCCTGTGATGTGTTATGAGGACAAACACTGCAGTTTTGGTTACTGAAGCCCCCCGATTCCCTCGTGAAGAATGAGTAGAAGAATAAATTCAATACCTTCGCCATCTCCCTAGCCTTTGTAACCAGATGTCCGTCATCATTCTTTATGGGGCCAGTATGGTCTGTCCTCCCTATTTCACTATTTATATACTTAAAGAATTTTTGGGGATTTTGCTTGCTCTCCTCCGCTATGTGTCTTTCGTGTACTATCTTAGCCGCCCTAATTACACCCTTACATATCTTGTTGCATTCTTTGTAAAGTCTGAATGCTGATGATGAACCCTCAGCCTTGTTTTTTTTGAAGGCCTTCTCCTTTGCTTTTATATGCATTTTACATTAGAGTTAAGCCATCCATCCATTTTTCCCTCTTTTAAATGTATTTCCCAATGGGATGCACTGGCTAATGCCCTTATTTAATATGCTCTCAAAGCAAACCATCTCTCCTCCGTATTCTTTGTTTCTAAGATTTTATCCAAATTTATATCTTCTAGCGAGGTTTGTAGTTTAGGGAAGTTGGCCCTTTTGAAATTCAGTGTCTTTGTGTTCCCCTTGTGTTTCCTATTTGTGTGATTTATACTGAAGCAAATTGACCTGTGATCGCCGTTTCCTAAATTGCCCCATATTTCCACATTCGTGATTAGGTCTGTATTGTTGGTAATCAGTAGATCTAGTAAAGCCTTGTTTCTAATTGGTGCATCTACCATCTGACCCATGAAATTGTCCTGCAAGACATTTAGGAACTGGCGAGCCTTAGACAAATGCGTGGTTCCCTGTGCCCAGTCTATGTCTGGATAATTAAAATCACCCCGTATGATAACACTTCCCATCCTTTGCTTGATTCCCATCATATTTTGTACACAGTATTCTTTGTTGTCCCTCCTAATTGGGGACACCACTCAGTCATTAAAGGAGAAGCCCAGCCTGAGCTTGTTTGGCTGGGCTTCTCCTATGGGTCACAGGAGTGCAATTCGTTTTGCACTCCTGTGACCCGTTTTTAGCAGAGAGCAGGCTGAAGTCTGCTCTATGCTGACGTCACAGGAATCAGCCCAGGCACCGTGTCATCCCGACAAAGTCTGTATTCACCAGGTGCATGGACTGATACCCGTCTCAGCCTCTCAGCAAGCCGCTGAGAGCCTGAGACAGCACTTCCCACCCCTCCACAGCTCAGCATCCCAGTGAGCGTGGGGGGCAGAGCAGAGAGCTGCTGACTGACAGGCAGCAGCTCTCTGCTCGGGGAGCTGTGCGAACCGAACCATTGGCGGTGTTCGATCGCTTGGTTCTCAGTGCAGAGGCACCGGGGGACCGATGCTGCATCCACTTAGGTAAGTATGATAGTAAAACAATACAAAAAACCCATACTTCTCTTTTAACCGCGCATCTTCTTGATATAAAATATTTGGTTTACAACCACTTTAAGGCCTAGGACTATTGTTGGGTGTGTTTCCGAAGCAAACAGTTCATGCATGAGAACAGAGGGAAAGGTCACCTATAGGCTGTTTAGCATTTTTTTAAGGTAGCAGGCAGGGTGGCTCTTTTCAACGGATCTGCTACTGCACCGCTGCTGATCTTTCTTAATGATTTGTTTATTCACACTTATTTCCTGTATTTCTTTGGAATTGTTGTTCTGACTTATATGGTTTCTATGTTGTAATTTATATGACTTCAGTCAATGTCTTTTTTTTTAACACGGTTTGCTGGATACTTTATTCTTATATGAAGAATTTGAAAAAAATAAAATAAAAATTAATAGGGATAAAGAACAAGGCAAGATGGCAAAAAAGGAGGGGTATCTTGCTGGGTCTGGGAAAATAATAGGGAAAGGATGGGGAGTGCTTGGGGTAGATCATCTGGCTGTATTATAACCTCAGAAAGGCTTTTCACAGCAGAGTGTTAACCATGTACAATCAAACTCAGCAGGAAGATGATAGAGTATTCATGGGGTTTACTGAAGATCATTTCAAATCCTTGCTGACATTTTTTAAAATTAGGAACGAGTTCATTTTCCGTTTTACTTCTACAGTCATAAAATTTGAGGACCACTGCGCTTTGGCAAGTACTAACTTGAACGCAAAAGTTAGCAGGCGAAATGGAGTACTCTTGCAGTCTGATTATGGGTTAAGAGAGGCAGAGATTTTAATAATCTTTGACCCAAAGTGTCTATGCCAACTGGTCAGCATTGGTCCAGTATCATCTGATTTTAGGGCATTCCCACCAAACATGGATGGAAAATAATAAAATCATTTTTTAAATAAAGAGACGCAAAGAACGTATTATCTACAGCACACTTTTAGAGCCATTTAAAGCAGTGAATACACACTACTAGGAATACCTGCTCTGTACAATGTGCACCCGCTGACGTGTTTTTGAAGGGGTGGTGAGATGAGTTGTTATAAACGCATTACATGGTTTACATTATTTTTAAAGTGGTTGTAAAGGCGCAAGGTTTTTTTTTTTACCTTCCTGCATTGTATGCAGGAAGCAAAAAAAAAAAACCAAAACCAAAAAACACGATTGTAGCAGTGCTGCCAGACCCCCCTAAAACTAATCCGAGCCCCCTCTCGATCCAGCGATGTCTCTCCCTCCTCATTGGCTGAGACAGCAGTGGTAGCCATTAGCTCCCGTTACTGTCAATCACAGCCAGTGAGGAGAGAGCAGGGGCGGGGCCGAGCCGCACTCTGTGTGTGAATGAAAACACGGAGCAGTGGCTTGGGAACGACCCCATAATCAGACTGCTCGGCTGCTCCATAGCAAGGCAGGATAATCACTGCACAGAGCAGAGAAGTGTAACATGTTTGTTATTAAAGCGGTTGTAAACTACGGCTGGTAAAAAAACAAAAAAAAAAAAACCACACCCTGTAAGGCAATTGCGTATTGTGCTACTATGCATCGCATACTATCACATTATGGAATACTTACCTTAGAACGAAGCCCTCCCACAGTGCCGCACTGTCACCGCTGAGAGGGCCGACATCTTCCCCCGATCTTTCTTCCGTGTCCGTGCGCTCTGGCTGTGCGATTGGCCGGAGCTGCGATGTCGTCACTCCCACGGATACACGTGGGAGCCCTCAGTTCCGGTGCGAAGCTCTGAAGTTCGAGCAAGGTATGCCGGACCTTCAGAACGCATGTGCCGGTGATGTCATTGGCTGCATCCAGGGTGAATATCTTCTAAATGCTGCACGTTTAGGAGATATTAAATTATACTTACAGGTAAGCCTTATTATAGGCTTACTTGTCAGTAAAAATCACAAAAGCGGGCTTTACTACCGCTTTAAAAAACATAAAAAAAACCAAAAACACAAAGCTTTAATATCACTTTAATTAAAATGTCACAAAATGAGATTTTATTCAACTATTTGTAATGCAGTGTAGTGCATCACAACATGTAAAATGTAACCTGTCCTAATTTTTTCAGCGCACACCAATCTAGCACAAATGAACCTGTTTATGTGTTGGGTAACACAGCCCAATGGGGCTGGTCTTAACAAGCCTTTCCAATGCAGTTCTTCATTTCCAGCCCTAGATGGAGCAGGAATCTACAGCATTGTTTTTTTTATCTAAGCCAAACTGCCTGACCCAGTTCTCAACTATGGGCTATTGTGCCAATGGTAAAAAGCTGAGAGGTAACCTTTAGCACAAAAAGGAATTATATAGCAGGAACTCTATCTTGGAGCTAAATGCACACAGTACTCACCCTTCATGCTTCGCCCACAGCAAGTTAGGACCCAGCACAATGGCTATATTGCTGGGAGTCATCTTGTTCACATCGCTGTAGTGACTGAGCTTGGCTAAGAATTTCACCAGATACCTAAAAAGAAAAAAAGAAAATAAAAAAACGGTTGTCTAAAATGACCCCTCAAAATAAAGTCCGAAACATCTGTTTATAGTAGTGCTGGCCCCATTGTCCAGGTGATATTGTTACCACTGGGATAGAATTAAAGGAATCTTCAACTACAACACAGACATTAAAAAACATTTTGTAGAATAGCAGGGTAAGGTAACACTAATCATAATAATATATTTTATTTTAATTTTATATAGCGCCTTTAGAACGTAGCTTCTCAAAGCGCTTTACAAAGAAAACACAAGAGCTACACAGGCTGAAATAAAGGAAAAAGGGACAATTACAACGATTGTATAAGATCACATTGTAAAACAACTCAGTTTAAAATAGAAATTAAAGGCAAAACATTTTTGAATGGATATAAAAAAAACATTATAAATACATTCTTTCCCTTTTTTATAAGTGATAACATTCCCTCTGTTCTCAGCTGCCTAAGATCTGAGGGGGGGGGGGGGTGTCACACTTATCTTCCCAGTGACTGGCTGTGCAGCGGGGGCATGTCAGGACAAGTCTGATCATTGGAGGAGAGCACACTGAGTTCCCAGTATAGCTAGAGAACTGACCATGCTGTGCTCTTCTGCTTAGTGTGGTTAGTTTTTTTTAACTAGGAAAGCAAGGTAGGGACTAGGAGGATCACTAGGGATTTCACACAAACGGAGAAATACAAAGAGAACAGGATACTTTCTCATACAAGTCCATTGTACAGCAGCCCCATATCAGGAATATGAAGCGTTGGGGTAACAAATGCTTTAAAGTGGAGTTCCACCCACATTTTTCACTCCTCACCATGCAGCACTAATGTGCATCCATAACCATTTCAGCCCCGCGGTTGCGCGGTCGTGCGACGTTGCACCCAAACAAAATTTATGTCCTTTTTTCCCCACAAATAGAGCTTTCTTTTGGTGGTATTTGATCACCTCTGCGGTTTTTATTTTTTGCGCTATAAACAAAAAAAGAGCGACAATTTTGAAAAAAAAAAATAAATAAATATTTGGTACTTTTTGCTATAATAAATATCCTAATTTTTCACAAAAAAAAAAAAAAAACACACAAATTTGTTCCTCAGTTTAGGCCGATATGTATTTTTCTACATATTTTTTGAAAAAAAAAAAAAAAAAAAAATCGCAATAAAGTGTATAGTGATTGGTTTGCGCAAAAGTTATAGCGTCTACAAAATAGGGGATAGATTTATGTCATTTTTTTTATTTTTTTAATATTATTATTATTTTTTTTTTTACTAGTAATGGCGGCGATCTGTGATTTTTATCAGGACTACAACATTGCGGCGGACAGATCAGACACTTTTGACACTATTTTGGGGCTATTGACATTTATACAGCGATCAAAGCTAAAAATAGCCACTGATTACTGTATAAATGTCACTGGCACAGAACCCTAGGGGGCGATCAAGGGGTTAAAAGTGTTCCCTAGGTGTGTTCTAACTGTAGAGGGGGTGGGACTGACTAGGGGAGGAGTTTAGAGATGATGAAACTGATTTTAAGAAGCGGAGGTTATGAAGGAGGCGGGGGAGGGGAGTAAGGTTGGCTATACATGGAGCGGATTTCTTTCCTGCGGGTTGCAGGAAAGAAATTAGCTTGATTCCCCCATCAACACAAACTGTGTTGATGAGGGGATCCCTCCTGCCGGGCCATGGTCTTCTCCAGGGGCGGGTGGAGGAAGCCATACCCGCCGGATGAAGAGTGATATATATATATATATATATATATTATATTTTTAGATATTAACAAGAGAATCCGGCAGGCTGGTTGTACCCAAGTTGATCGATCAACTTGGTACATTCAGCCTGCCCATTAACGGTTCGAATCTCGGCCGGCTCCTGCTGACCCGGCCAAGATTCAAACTGTGTATGACCGACCGGGCCTTGATAAAAGTTCAGACAGATTTTGGGGTGCCAAGCGATGAAGCACCTTATAGGTGAGCAAGAGGATATCTGGTAGGCAGTGCAAGGACTCCAGGATAGGGGTAATATGGTCACTTGTACCAGACCTAGTCAGGATTCTGGCTGCAGAAATACTATCAGTTCTTATTGTTGTCTGTGTCCCCACGTTCCCGTCTTCCTTTCCTAATAAAAATGCTGTCACTAAAACAGGAGGCGAGGGAAAATCTCCTTGACAAATCCTCAGACACAATAAAATCCTTCCACAGGTTCAAATCTTTCCATACATTATCCAGAACTACAAAAATGCTGGCTGGAGTTGCACTTTAACCTCCAAACAACCTGGAGTACCACAAATCATGGTGCTGCATTACCTGCAAATTCTTGTATGGCTACACAGAGACAGATTCAGCAGCAGCCTCGCCAACACAAAACATTTTTAAGACTCACCCAGAAGTTTACTTTATACCAAGTTTACTCTCTTAGAAATGAGTTATGATTATTAGAACCTAAAGGACAGCAAAGATTCCCACCTGAAGTTTTCATAGTTCGGTTTCGGTAATTTCTGGCACACAACCCACAGGCTCTGCAGTTTGGTGTTCTGGTCCGGCACACTGAAGAAAGACACACAGAATGTTGGGTCATCGACATTCCTCTATTAATTCCACATTTATTCATCACATAGGTGTTGGTTTATATAGGATGAGCCTAAAGAATATGGACTGGTGATATTATCAATAACAATACTGACGGCTGATTTCTGGGCAGATACAAAATAATCAAATTAAGTGAGAAGTATGGCCAAAGCTCCTCTGGGTCACAGGAGTGCACTTAGCCTGCTGTCTGTTGATGTCATAGAGGTGGTCCAAGCTCTGCAGGGATCCCCACAATAATGTCAGGATCTATCCAGATGCGTGACCGGCAGCAGATTTAGCCGCTGCTCAGAGGCTAAGTGAGACGCTCCCGCCCCCCTCCACAGCCCAGAGGCTCCAGTGAGCCGGTGACTGACAGTCATGGCTCTCTGCTCACTACAGACCGAGAACTGAGCGATCAGAGGTCATGTGACTGCTCAGTTCTTGGCAGGTATGAATTTTTGTTTAAATTCAGCATTTTTTTTTAAATGTAGCTCTGTAATCATTTCTAGATCATTAAGGTGGAAGAAAAGCCTAACTCTAACATATGTTAAAAAAAAAAAAAAAAAAAAGTTCCCTCCACCTACATATACTGCATACCCTGTATAAAAATGATGCGTGTATCTACCTATACCTATAGACTGTTCCAGTCCGGTTACATAATCCCGCAGCTTTGGGTCCCCTGCGTCTATGAGCAGCTGCTGCAGGGGAGAAGAGGGAATGCCCACACAGGGGAGCCATAGCTGCAGGATCCTGTGACTGGACCAGATTAAAAAAAAAGTAAAAGATAGGTTAGGAGGAGGGGAGAGGGAACAATTTTAGGAATGGTTAGTATTTGGCTTTACTACCACTTTAATGGTATTATTTAAATGCAAGCAGTTTAAATATCTGAATTTTACTTGATATCAACTTTTTGTAATCTATGTACAGCAGTGTTGCAGCGTTAAGAGAAAGGACCAGCACAAGGAGCCAATTTTCCTTTCACTGTCCAGGCAAGGGCTGGGGATGGTCCAGGACAACCTGCGTTCAGAAGAAGTGGGTTAAATAATGCTAGTCACCAGACTGAGGACATCTGATGGCAAAAAAATTACCGAGGGGGAAATCCCTGGAATACTGTAGCAAATGCAGATTTTTTTTAAAGGATATTGGGCCTTTTTTTTTTTTTTCTAGCGAGATAATTTTGTTTAGAAATCTAATTTAATATGCTAACCTCCAGCAGAATGTGGTAGCTATGACAGACGAGATCAATTACTTTTTTATAACTATTTAAATAAATATGCTCCATTGTGAGCCGACGGAGAGATCTTGCTCATAGCAAATTGTCTAGTTTGTACAACTAAAGTCTGATGTGAAATACATTTTTTAATGTGTTCTTGAAGTAACCTGTACCACAGTAGCAAAAAAAAAAAAAAAAAAAAAAAAAAAAAAAAAAAAAAAAAAAATAAAAAGCAAATGTCTAAATTACAACTAGAGTAAAAGGAATTTGAGTGCAAGACTTGCTACATTTGTCCACTGCTAGGCCTGGAGTTCAATCAATCAGGAAGGATGCTCTTACTTCCCAGCAGCAGTCCATTCATCATACAAGCTGAAGGTCATCAGGGGTTCTGGCAACTCACGCAGATAAGACTTTAAGGCACCTTTAGAAAAAAATACAGGCATACATTTAAAGAGGTAAACAAATATTATACAGTCATGATGCATACAACATTTTTTTTTTTCTAGTGCTTTACAGTGAAAACATCTGTATGTTAATGATCCTCTTTAGTGTCCTGCGACCCTTGAATCCTGTGTTGCTGCGACATTGAAATATCGACTTTTGTTCCCAGTTAGAGAGGCTCTGAAGAAGAGGGCTTGCCCCTCAAAACGTGTACGCCATATTGGGCGCAAAAGAGGTCTTCCTGGGTTATAGGATAGGCATTGCTGATCTGGAGACAGTCGACTTTTGGTCCTTTGATATACTTGTTCAATTACATTGTTTGTGAATATAACATTTATCAATAAAACGGTATATTATGGTAATGCCCTAGGCTGGCGAGCCCTTTTTTTGTCATTTTGTAGCGCTGCATATGAGGGATACTCGTAGTCCCAAGAGGGCTGCAAGGCTTGCGAACACTGCAAATAAAAAATTTGAAGACTGAAGAGCCCGTTAGACCCCTACCATCATATTCGAGCACAGGAGAGAGTATACAAATTATTCCCAGGCAGAGTGTCTGACCCTATCCCTTCCCACCTCTTACTATTGGCAAGTAGGACTCCACATCACAGTGATGGACATACAAAAAGGCTTAGGCCAGCCATAGATGGTTCAAATCTTGGCCAGTTCAGCAGGATCTGGCAGAGATTAGAACTGTGTACGAGCAGGCTGTATGTACACAAGTCGATCAATTTCAGCTTGGGTACACAACCAGCCTGGCTGACTTACTTGCGATTATCGCTAGAAGCTGCTATAGCTGCTAGCAATAATCACCGTCTTCTCCTGGCGGGGACGGCTTCCAATTGCTCGGCAGGAGGAATTCCCCTGTCAGCACTGACTGTGTTGATGGAGGAATCATGCAAATTTTTCTGTAACCCGTTGTTGCAATAAAAAAAATGTGCACCATCTATGGCCTTGTTTAGGAAATAAGAGGAGGCAGGGCCAGACTCCCCACCCAGGAAGCTCATTGTAAATACAAGTCTGCGCTCTGATACCAGAGGCAGTTCATGGGACTATTTCACTTCAAAATTTGCTTTAAAGAAGAGTCTGGACCCCCAAGCAAAATCCTCAGTGAAACATTAATCCTCTCCAGAAAATGCTGCAACTGGGCGAAAGTCTGAAAATTCTCTTGTGATGTTCAAGCTTCTTATGTTCTGCTGTACCAAAAATTAGCGTATGTTATAAAGGTGTGTTCTAAAGCCTCTTATCAAATGTTTCTGTACTGGGCAACCTCCCTCGCATGCTGAAATATATCTAGACAAGGTTTAAGCAAGCCCAGATAGAACACAGTGGCCTGTATTTTCACAAGGGCCATCAATAGGAAGTATGAGGATTCCAGACCTAATCTATCCTGAAGGATCAGAATGAGGATTCCAATAACTGTAAGGCTCTATTCGCATGGGCAATTACACATGCTGCACTTTCCAGTGTCAGGAATCTGCAACTGGAGATAACAGATGTATGCGAAAAGCTGCGACAATTGAGCTTGTACAATGCAATGACTGGCTGTAAGTGGCCACAGCTATTCATAACTGTTTGCACAGCCAACGATGGCCCGTGGCTGGATGCACTTTGTGTACTTTGAACAGGCTCAGCAGCCACAGCTACTCGTGCACATCTGTCAAGTCCAACTGCAGGAATACGCAGATACCTGGCGCTGAAAAGCGCAGAGTGTGTAATCGATTTAGCTAGTCGGGTAAAAACGACAACAGCCAGGAAGAAAATTAGACCTGCTTGCCAGGTAGATTGTCACCACAATTAAATTGTAAAATGTGATTTCCCAGCTCACCTGCTACAGCGTGTGGGTCCGAATAAAACTCCTCTAGCTGGGAGGTGGAACAGTCCAGAGCTGCTTTCAGCTTCTTAAGCTTGGAGGCTCCAGCCGCAATCCTGAACAATCCCTGCACAGAAATAAACGTGATGATTAATAAAAAGATTTTAGCGATTGCTTACTAATGTTCTACTGTAGCACCCAGCTACATCTTGGTACCACCAGAGGTGTTGGTTATCTTATTGCTCTGGAACATGGCATAAAAGTTATTGGTGGACAACCAACTGCTGAGTGAGTCTGATCTGTGTACGGTCTTCATGTACCATATTTTAAACAGTTAAATGTCTAGATCAGGATCACTAAATAGCGGACCGCGGTTGTGGACCACTCAGCTGTATGAGCTCTTCCGAGTCTCCCGCCCGTCCACTGCTGTCATCCTCACAGCGGGAGGTGCTGCAGATCGGGATGAAGAGCGTGAGTCTTTACATATGAGGGTAATCAGCCGCTTGTTAACATAGCGAGTTGGGCGGCTCCCGTCCTCCGTTCTGATCTGCAGCTCCTCCCACATCCTGCCCGGCTGTGAGGATGACAGCAGTGGCTAGGCGGGAGACTCGGGACAGCTAATACAGCTGATAAGTACCTCTACCCTGCCAAAAGTAGGGCAGTGCAGGTTAGGCTTATACTGAAAGGGACACTCTGATGTGTAGGGCCAGTGTGATATAAGGGGCACACTGATTTGTAGGGCCAGTATGATATAAGGGGCACGCTGATGTGAAGGGCCAGTATGATATAAGGGGCACGCTGATGTGAAGGGCCAGTATGATATAAGGGGCACTCTGATGTGAAGGGCCAGTATGATATAAGGGGCACTCTGATGTGAAGGGCCAGTATGATATAAGGGGCACTCTGATGTGAAGGGCCAGTATGATATAAGGGGCACTCTGATGTGAAGGGCCAGTATGATATAAGGGGCACTCTGATGTGAAGGGCCAGTATGATATAAGGGGCACTCTGATGTGAAGGGCCAGTATGATATAAGGGGCACTCTGATGTGGAGGGCCAGTATGATATAAGGGGCACTCTGATGTGGAGGGCCAGTATGATATAAGGGGCACTGTATGTAAGGGGCACTGCGATGCAAAGGGGCACTGTAATGTGAAGGGGCACTGAGAACTGCTTTAAAGAGGTGACTGTGATGTAAAGGGAGACTATGGACACTGATTTAAAGGGGGAACTGTGAGGTTAAGGGGGGTTGTGATGCAAAGGGGAGCTGAGGATACTGGGGGCTATGATGTGAAGGGTAGGCTAAAGACACCAATTTACAGGGAAGGCTGTGATGTGTTATAGTAAAAACATGAGATTCAGGCCTTTACCAAAAGTACATTTTATTGACTGGACCTCTATAAATTTTAATTCAAGACCCCTGGTCTATATTATCATTTGACTGATGAGCTTACAAGATACATCAGAAATGACTGTATGTCTGCAGGCAGTATGTGACCACTGCTGGCACCATCAGGTGAATAATTTATTGCCTGAGATTTACCCCTGGTATTAATAATATTCCCCCATAAGACTTGCTCTAGGGTTGTCTGCTTTCTAAATAAACGTGGACACGCAGCTGAAACTATAGTGTATATTTAAATAACAACCATTATTTGGATTGACTCGATCGCCATCTAATGTCTACAGGCAGATAAACTGGCAATTACAATTTCCCATGCAGCAACAAGCAAATTGTCTGACTGATGTTCGGTGAAGGGAATGCTGTGATAAGATAGGACCGGAATTTTCTACCTCCTCCTTCATCCCTGTTTCAAGCAGCATCATCACACAAGCTTCAATGGGAAGTGCGATCTCCCGTGAGCTGCGCTTCAAGTGTTCTTCTAAAGCCGTCCCAAATGCTGGCTTCTCCGTCCACTTGTCTGAAACAAGAGGGGACCACATGATAAGGAAACATTTTAACAGACAGAAGAAACAGAAAAGCAAAGAGCGGGGTAAAAGAACAGAATTGGCAATATCATAGACAGAGAAATGCCCCGAACCAATATCGGCCCAGAATTTGTTTGCTAAACCCTAGACTGTCTTGGGAATACAGCCACCCATAGGTTAATCTGCGCCAGCAATATTGCTTCTACCACAGCCTTTCTGGAACTCAGCACCATAAAGTTCCTACCCTATTATGCACATGTTGCTGTGGTCTGTGAGGTCAGCAGTTAAATGCAAGATCTGCTAATAAAATCCCTGTAAATGTCACTAGTTTAGTATGTGCAAAAAGAAAAAAAAAGGATAGATTTACATTTATATGACTCTCGTCTTCTGCATCACTGGGTGCGACGTTGCTGTCCTTCTGGGGAGTCTGCCGGTGGAAGGCAGTGCAAGCAAATTCATTGTTAGAGAGGCTTCTCTCCAGATTTGGGCTCCTCTATATTCCCCAGGATCTCTCTGGTAGGAGTGTGATGTCATATTCGCTAAGGTGCCGCAGGCAGAAGACACAGTCAGTGAAGTATAAAATCACACTCCTTTTCTTTACAGGTACCTTTTACACCTACTAGGAGGTAGTGACATTTTCAACAGGAGGGGCCCCAGACATTATAAGGCCATCATGCATTTTACTGTAAGGTCCACTTTAAAAACAGGACAGGTCCTTAAGAGTTATAATAGTGCAGTCTTTCGTATGTACTGGTATTTATTTGTATAGCATCCGAGAGAAAAATGTCAGCTTTAAGTCAGGCTGTGTCCCCATGAAAGTTGCCCTATCCTGTTGGAGAAGAAAAAACTATTCTTTTATGAACCTTTACTACAGGGGTGTCAAACTAATTTTCAACACGGGCCACATCAACAATTATGGTTGCCCTCAAAAGGCTGGTTGTATCTGTAGAACTAGATGTCCAGATAAACGCCCCCCCCCGCCACCATCAGAAGTCCAGCATCCCCATCCTCCTTTACAGCACAGTGCCACCCTCTCCCTTACCTTGTGCTGCTGCAGGTAGAAAGTGCAGGGTCTGAAGGAAGACCAGAGGAGGGCAGGAGTCAGCATCCTGAGTCTGCGGAGACCAGGAAGGTGGAGACAAGGTGGTGCTGCAGCTGCAGAGAGAGGCGCAGAATCTGTAGGGACTGTCCTGTCCTCCTCTCTGGTGAGATGAGGAAAGGGCGGCAAAGACCAGCCTCTCCGCAGTTGCACAGAGAAGCGCAGGATCTGACAGAGGAGTTTTGTCCCCCTGGGGCACAGCACCTGTAGGAAAGGCCTGGAGGGCCGGATTTGACCCGCTGGCCTTGTGTTTGACACACGTGTTTTACTATATATCTATTTCCTGAGTGTCTTAGCACTGAACCCAGGCAGAAAATGTGACGGGCTGACAGTCAGCATGACAGGGAAGGAGTACAAGTAAACAATGAAAAACATTACCTTATTCCTTGGGGCAAGGGAAATGTTCGACTACAATTAAAATTGCAGTGCAGATTCAAATTCTTGTGATTTATAAGAGAATAAGGGGGTGAAGTTGCGCTGCTTTAGTGCTTATTGTGTAATGTAAATATAAAAAAAATACATTTATAGTGTAATGTCACTTTAAGTAGCGAGGGCACACTAAATGTGTAAAAAAAAAAGTTCTGAAGCTTCTTTAGGGCGATTGTTGTGTGTAGGGCAGCCCATTCAGGTGGATGGGCTGCCCTATTTGTGATGAGTAAAAGGACGCATGTGGGAATGCGAGTTCCTGCTAGGCAGAGATGTGAACAGGGCTTGACAGCTGAGTTTTTGTCCACTGCCTTCTATGTACTTGTATAAAGATGGCCAAACACTATGCAATCTAATTGTATATTTAGTGAGAATGGTGATCACTGACTGATTGCATTTCATTTAAAAAACGTGCAGCTGGAAGTGGGAGGGTGGATGATGCAAGGTGTGTGCTAATGAGGTCAGCTGGTCAACTGCTTCCTGTGTCATAACCTATATAGTCTGACCAGGAAGTAAGACAATACAAATGGATACGTCTGGAAACATGGATGAGGACAAGTAAAGCAATGCTATATTGCTACATGGGGAGCTGGAATTTAGATAAAAAAAGTGAACAAAGGTGAACTTATCCCTTAACCACTTAACAACCCGCCCATAGCCAAATGAAGGCTACAGGGCGTTTGCTTAACTCTGGGAGGGCGTGCAGTGACGTCCTCCCAGAATTCCGCTCTCGGGCGCCCCCTGGGGCGCACACCCGAAAGCATCCGTGACTACTGGGTCCAGTGGACCCGGCGCATCACGGATCCCGGTAAATGGCCGCTAATCGCGGCTGTTTACCATGTGATCGCTCCGTCATTTGACGGAGCGATCACATGTAAACAAACCGGCGTCATCTCATGACGCCGGTTCCTCTCCTCCCCTCTGTACCGATTGGTCCACTGTGAGCAGAGAGGGGGAGGGATTGGATGGCAGCAGCGCTGTGGGCTGCATCTGTAGTGCCCACAGCGCTGCTCAGTGACAACTGCCATCCATCCATGCTCAGCCATCCCTCAATGCTCTGCAATACCCTGCACTACTATGCAATACCCCAAATACTCTGCAATACCCCGCAATACTCTGTGATACCCAGCCATACTCTGCCATACCCAGTCATACTCGGCGATACCCTGCCATACTCAGCCATGCTCGGCTGTACTCGGCCTCTGTATGTGGCCAGGCTGTGGAAGTCTCACACATGTGGTATCGTGGTAGGAGTAGGAGAATCTATTTTGGGGTATCATTTTTGGTATGTACATGCTATGTGTTAGAAATATTGTATAAATGGACAACTTTGTGTTAAAAAAAAAAAATGCGTTTTAACCACTTGCCGCCCGCCGTCATACAACGTCCTTGACTTTGTGCGGAGATATCTGAATGATGCCTGCAGCTTCAGGCATCATTCAGAAGCCAGGATATTTTTTATTTTTTTTATTTCAGGCTTTCCAGCCTGGAGGTGAGATGTGGGGTCTTACTGACCCCATATCTCACTGTAAAGAGGACTTGTCATGCCATATTCCTATTACAAGTTTACATTCCTTGTAATAGGAATAAAAGGGATCAAAAATCTTTTTTTTCGGAAAAAAAGCATCAAACTAAAATAAAGTAAAATGAACAATAAAAAAAATAAATAAAAATGTTTAAAGCGCCCCTGTCTCCGTTTGCTCACATGCAGAAGCGAACGCATACGTAAGTCCCGCCCACATATGAAAACGGTGTTCAAACCACACATGTGAGGTATCGCTGCGATCAGTAGAGCGAGAGCAATAATTATGGCCCTAGACCTCCTCTGTAACTCAAAACATGTTACCAGTAAAAAAATTTAACGCGTCGCCTATGGGGATTTTTAAGTAGTGAAGTTTAGCGCCATTCCACAAGCGTGTGCAATTTTGAAAGGTGACATGTTGGGTATCTATTTACTCGGCGTAACTTCATCTTTCACATTATGCAAAAACATTGGGCTAACTTTACTGTTTTGTTTTTTTTTTTAAAGCACAAAACTGTTTTTTTTTTCCAAACAAAACGCGGTCGAAAAATTGCTGCGCAAATACCGTGCAGGATAAAAAGTTGCAATGACCGCCATTGTATTCTCTAGGGTCTTTGCTAAAAAAAAACATGTATAATGTTTTGGGGTTCTATGTAATTTTCTAGCAAATATATGATGATTTTTACATGTAGGAGAGAAATGTCAGAATTGGCCTGGGTGCTCCAGAACACCTGAAGGTGCTCCCAGCATGTTGGGTCTCTGTATGTAGCCACGCTGTGTAAAAGTCTCACACATGTGGTATCGTCATACTCGGGAGTAATAGCAGAATGTGTTTTGGTGTGTAATTTGTGGTATGCATATGCTGTGTGTAAGAAATAACCTGCTAATATGACAATTTTGTGAAAAAAAACAAAAAAAAAACAACTTGATTTTGCAAAGAATTGTACGAAAAAATGACAACTTCAAAAAACTCACCATGCATCTTTCTAAATACCTTGGAATGTCTTCTTTTCAAAAAGGGGTCATTTGGGGGGTATTTGTACTTTTCTGGCATGTTAGGGTCTCAAGAAATTAGATAGGCCGTCAGTAATTCAGGCGTGATCAAGTTTCAGATATTGGCACCATAGCTTTTGGACTCTATAACTTTCACAAAGACCAAATAATATCCACCGATTTGGGTTATTTTTACCAAAGATATATAGCTATATAAATTTTGGCCAAAATATATGCAGAAAAATTACTAATTTGCAAAATTTTATAACAGAAACGAAGAAAAATGCATTTTTTACAGATTTTTCGGTCTTTTTTCTTTTATAGCGCAAAAAATAAAGAACCCAGCGGTGATTAATTACCACCAAAAGAAAGCTCTATTTGTGTGAAAAAAGGACAAAAATTTCATATAGATACAGTGTTGCATGACTGAGTAATTATCATTCAAAATGAAAGCACCAAAAGCTGAAAATTGGTCTGGTTATTAAGCGGGTTTAAGTGCCCAGTGGTCAAGTGGTTAATTGACGTTAATAGACAGAGTTGTGCCTGCACACTTCACACACTTACACATTAGTGTGTCCTCGCTACTTAAAGTAACATTACACTATAAATGTATTTATTTTATTTTTACATTACACAATAAGCACTAAAGCAGTGCCATTTCACCACCTTATTCTCTTATAACTCTCTACTGATCCCACACATATGGGTTTAGCTGGGGGTGGGCAGCAGCTATTATGCCATCTTAGCGTGGAACATCATATTTATTCTAATCAAATTCTTGTGATTACCCACTGGTGAGAGTGATTGCACATCTATAATAAAAGATACTCTTTACCAGCCTTATTCAACTAGGGTTCCCTTAAAGGTTTCTAGGGGTTCCTTGGGCAATGAACAAACTCTGCCCCTCAGATATGAAACCACTGACACCAATGATCTTTTTAGCTATCGGTAAGGGGGCATTCCTCCCACTAAGAAGCACCATTAAAATAACTTTCAGGTCTCAAGCAACTCTCTCCAATAATGACTACATCTACAGCTAATGGTATCACACTAATGTACCATTAGCTGTAGATGTAGTAATTATTGGCAGGGAAGACCTGAAAGTTATTATATTGGTTCCTCCAAGTTAAAAAGTTTGAGAAAAGTTGCTCTTCAAGTGGCTCATTTCTTGAAACACCACCTCTACATCAGGATGAACCATTGCATTTGTTGGGGTAAACAGGCATTTGACCTATCTAGCCGATTGAACACCTGTAGTGGCCAACAAGTAGCAGAGAGGAAACAAATGGGCAAGCAGAAATGTAAGTATAGAGCCTCTTACTACTGGTACTGTATGTAATGCCTAACAAGTGCCCCAGTGTCACTTTAAGGTTTGTCATTTTAAAGGGCATTCTATAATAGGGAACCCCCCAACCCTAGGTGTTCAACTTACCAGACTTAGCAGGTCTAACCTGCCTTAACCCATTGCTTACAAACCAATAAGAGCACTTTTACTGGCCATTGAGGTTTCCTCCCTGGTGTATGGGCAGTAGCAGCAACCTTGACATAGCTCGGTGAGTTTGTGTTTGTCTGGGCTAGATGGGCTCCTGGAGTACACAGACAGGCTTCTCGGGCATAACAAAGATGTAAGGGCCCAATCTAAAGCAGTAGCTTAAAATCAACACACACCGACAACCCCAATATGAAAAGTAACCCTATTTGGGTACATTTTATAGAAACACATCCTTCAACAAAGATACGATCAGCAAAAAAGATTAATAAAAAAAAGAATAAAAATCTATGAATGGTTATAACAGTAAGACAACGTTTATGTTAAAAATCAGAAAGCTGGCAGAAGAACACTAGCAGAGCAGTGGAGACACTGCGGAGTGAGAGTTAAGCAGGAAGTGGAGGTCAGCCAGGGTTTTAGACACTGCCCCCTGTAGGCCGCAGACAGAAGCACACACAAGGCACTGTGTAAGAAGACAAGGTCAGAGTTGGGAGCAGTGCAGGTAAGACAGGGGTGTTTGCATTTCATTACCTTGCTGGGCCTGGATTTCGGGCAGTGCCTTTTCTAAGACAGCTAGTGCTTTTCTATGGTAATCTGCTTGTGCCTCTAATAACTGAAGACAGAACCCAACACAGAAAACAAAGCCACAATGAGTACACAGGTGAGACACATCATGAGCATGTGTGTGCAAATGGCATGGTAAACTGACAATGGCAAACTCCAACGTGATGGCAAAAATAAATATACAGAGAAATATAAAACGCTGGGACTTTTCTTCATACTGCTAACAGTAATTTACAGTAACCAACAGCAAGCTACTGAATTTTCCTAATTTGCAAAAGTCAGAACAATGACAAAATAAATATGTTTGCTATGGGTTACCTTAGTCGGCAAGGGCCAGAATGAAAATTGCTGACCGATATCTAGAAAGGCTTGTTGTCAATTGATAAAAAGAAGTCTGGAGTCTTTTAGCTTACAAAGGCATCTGCCAGCATAGCTCTTAAAGAGAAACATCACCATAAAGAGGAAGTTCTGCTTTATGCCCTCCTCCCCTCCTTGTGGGTGGGTGGTTTTGGGGGAACGGGTACCCGCTCCTACTTCTAGCTGGATCGCCGCGGTGCATGCACCAGAAGTTCTCCTCCTCACCCACTGCCTGCAACCTTCTGGGATATGTCACAGGTCCCAGAAGGTTTTGGGACCAGTCACAAAGCGCAGCGTGGCACGTACCTGCGCAGTGGGCAGCTGGCTTTAAAGCCGCAAGGAGTCACAGCTGGCTGCCCACAGTAAACATGCTGGCACCAGGGAACCAAAGATTGGTAAAGAACCTGTTCAGGTGAGGATGGCGCTGGACCCCTGGACAGTTGAGTGTCTTCTTTTTCTTTTTTTTTTCTTTAAAGTCAGCAGCTACAGTTTTTGTAGCTGCTGACTTAAAATTTTTTCTCTTAAACAGGGCGAAGAAGCGCTTTTAAAGTATATCTAAACCCAAAAACAAGACTGAAATATATTGTGGCTTATCAGTCCTTAGATGCGGTGGCTGCATTCACTTTTTTTTTTTTTTCATTCACCTGGCAATCCTTCTAGCAACAGGTTTCTTATCCTAGGGTAACAACGCTTACCCACTGTATTGTATCTATGGAGCAATTGTATTGTTATCCTAGGCTGCTCTTCTGATTTAGACTACTAACATCTCTCCCTCTCCTTTTCCCCATTACATAGGAGTATGTGTTTTGCAGTTCACATACAGATACAATGACACTGGTTTTCTATCAGGATCTATATGCATTATTTCTATTGTTGCAAAAAATTTATTATGGCCTATAAAAAAAAAAAAAACCTGATACAGCCACCACATTTAAAGCGGCGTTCCACCCTTTTTTTTACATTTTTTAAATACCTCTTTTTGCAATGGCTATTCTGTTTTTTTTTTTTGTTTGTTTGTAGATAATTTTTTTATTGTCTACGGGCGGGTTGTTCCGGCCACCTAGGCAACGTTACTAGGCAAGTCCCATTGACTCTTCGGAAATCCTAATAATCAAATCTTTGGATAATTTTAGCATTCCCCAACCACACTTGCCATAACAGGGTGGGAACTTCCTCCATTGCTATGGCAACCTGCAATCAACAACCTGCGCCACGCAATGTTATACTACTGCGCAGGCGCTAGATGGGGAGGTGCATGTTGGGTAGCTAGCTGCACCTTAACCCGGAAATAAACATGAGCAGGCTTCAGATGCCCACATCCGAGATGGCCCCTGCCTGCTTCCGAGATCACGCAAGATATTGCCAAATTTAAAATTTACTAGCATGAAGACAGGTTAAGAACAGTATGCAAATATTAATGTGCAAAAACGGACAATCACGGGGGAGCTTTTTAAAAAAAAAAAAATTATTAGGGGGACTGGAGCTCAGATTTAAGGACTAATGAGCCACAATATATTAAAATTGTTCTTGGGTTAAGAACCAGAGCCAAAAACGCAGGCTTGGGCAGCAGGGCAGGTAAGTGTGCCCCTTCTTTTTCGGGGTAGACAGTCACTTTAGAAGGAAAGCTTATTATGGAGATAAATGATACTTCTACTATAACTTGGCTTGATACAGAGTTTTTGGATTGTTATATTTTCTTATGAACTAACGATATCTACTTTCATCTGGTTGTAGGTAGGTTTCTATTACATATTTACCATCTCCATCTTTTTTACCACTACATATTTTTTAATTGGACAGGGCAATCTGTACTCCGAGAGATAATTATCTTGTTCTTAAAAAAAACAAACATACATAAATGCATAGATAAAAGCATGAGATTAGACAGGCTTTTCATACAAATGCTCCTGATTCAGCCCAAAATTATTTTCTTTTTTTGGTACTGCACATCGTCAGTGTTCATCTGTAAGTTTTGGCTTTTATATGTATACCTTGCATAGCACAAATGGCCCTTGGTCCTTAGCAGCATTTAAAAGCATTTTGTCACTTTGTGTACATTATCAGTAAAAATGTGGACATGCAGTATTTAACCATTTCTATTTTAAAGATATAAAATCTCCAACTTACCGAGACAAATAACTGACCATACTCCCCCTCTTTGGATACAAAATTGTACATGTCGGCTGCTAGCTGATCCTGGAAGGGGGGTGGGGAGACAAAGAAAGATCTGAGTTATCAGGGTTGTTCGTCTACAGCAGTGGTCATCAACCCTGTCCTCAGGGCCCACTAACAGGCCAGGTTTTATGTATTACCTTGGGGAGATGCAGACTAGAATACTGCAATCACTGATCAACAAATGATATCACCTGTGATGTATTTCAGTTATCTTGCAAACCTGGCCTGTTAGTGGGCCCTGAGGACAGGGTGGATGACCACTGTTCTACAACCAATCTTTAGTTCCTGTTTATATAGAAATCCTTAATTTGCTCACATGATCCTTTCTTCTAAAAACATTCACATATATGATCTGTCAGTATAAACAGAAATAAATGCTGTACACCCAATGTTACCGTTACCAAGGTATAAATGTTACCAATGTGTACACCCCCCCTGCCGGCAGTCTCTGCCATACACACACCTTGCATTGTTCCACTTTGTTGGCCGCCTCGTCCATCTCTTCTTTCAGAGAGTCCATTTTGCCAGGCTGCATCTGGAAATTCGCGGTGGAAGATTTTTGGGTCTGGTTATACCTGCGGGTACAAAAATTAGCAGAATATGTGAGGTGAAGCAATGTGTAGCACATGGTACATTGTATTCATTTTACAAAGGGTGAATATAGTGTCAGGATAAAATGCATTTATTATACAAGAAGTGAAAGGATAAGTGTAGTAGGAAGGGACCCTTGCAGGTTTGGTGAAGGGTGAATAGGGATCAGCATAGTAAAGGGCAAGTAGAGATTGGAACTGTGCAAAAGGTGGTAGGGATCAGTGCAGTGATAGGATGAAGCGGGGATTAGTGCAATATAACATAACAGTTTAGTTCACTGCAGCAATCCGAGAAAGTATGAAAGGTGATAAAAAGCTGCAATATTAAAAAAACAGTGCTCAGGGTAGTAAAAGAAAAAAGATTGAGGAGTCATAGTATTATATTGCATTAAAGTAACATGATAAAGTGGGGATTAGTGCAGCACAGAGTGGGAATAAGCGCAGCACAGACAGTGGGTATTAAGACAGATCAGAAATCAGCAGAGAACACAGACTAGGGATTAAATCAGCGCACAGAGCGAGCAGGGATCCGCCCAGCGCACAGAGCGAGCCGGGATCCGCCCAGCGCACACACAGAGCGAGCCGGGATCCGCCCAGCGCCCACAGAGCGAGCCGGGATCCGCCCAGCGCCCACAGAGCGAGCCGGGATCCGCCCAGCGCCCACAGAGCGACCCGGGATCCGCCCAGCGCCCACAGAGCGACCCGGGATCCGCCCAGCGCCCACAGAGCGAGCAGGGATCCGCCCAGCGCACACAGAGCGAGCAGTGATCCGCCCAGCGCACACAGAGCGAGCAGGGATCCGCCCAGCGCACACAGAGCGAGCAGGGATCCGCCCAGCGCACACAGAGCGAGCAGGGATCCGCCCAGCGCACACAGAGCGAGCAGGGATCCGCCCAGCGCACACAGAGCGAGCAGGGATCCGCCCAGCGCACACAGAGCGAGCAGGGATCCGCCCAGCGCACACAGAGCGAGCAGGGATCCGCCCAGCGCACACAGAGCGAGCAGGGATCCGCCCAGCGCACACAGAGCGAGCAGGGATCCGCCCAGCGCACACAGAGCGAGCAGGGATCCGCCCAGCGCACACAGAGCGAGCAGGGATCCGCCCAGCGCACACAGAGCGAGCAGGGATCCGCCCAGCGCACACAGAGCGAGCAGGGATCCGCCCAGCGCACACAGAGCGAGCAGGGATCCGCCCAGCGCACACAGAGCGAGCAGGGATCCGCCCAGCGCACACAGAGCGAGCAGGGATCCGCCCAGCGCACACAGAGCGAGCAGGGATCCGCCCAGCGTACACAGAGCGAGCAGGGATCCGCCCAGCGCACACAGAGCGAGCAGGGATCCGCCCAGCGCCCACAGAGCGAGCAGGGATCCGCCCAGCGCACACAGAGCGAGCAGGGATCCGCCCAGCGCACACAGAGCGAGCAGGGATCCGCCCAGCGCACACAGAGCGAGCAGGGATCCGCCCAGCGCACACAGAGCGAGCAGGGATCCGCCCAGCACACAAAGAGCAGGGATCCGCCCAGCACACAAAGAGCAGGGATCCGCCCAAGCACACAAAGAGCAGGGATCCGCCCAGCACACAAAGAGCAGGGATCCGCCCAGCACACAAAGAGCAGGGATCCGCCCAGCACACACAGAGCGAGCAGGGATCCGCCAAGCACACAGAAGAGATTACTGAAGTAGTAAGAAAAGCATTTAATGGGCAGCACAGTAATATGAGAGAAAGGAAATACTACATAGAATTCATATTTTGAACCCATGCAATATGATAATGTTGTAAACACTGAAGAAATTACACATGAATTAGGAGAGAGTTCACTGAATATCTTTCATTGAGTCTTATTTCCTCACCTTGCTCGTGCAGAATCCCAATCTAACACCAGCTTGGCCAGCTGCTTCCTCTGCTTCTGAATGTTGGGGATTTCTACCTGTGGGGACAATTGAAATGGAGCTTAGGTTATTAAACTGCATAAACATGGCAAGAAAGAGGTTCCATTCGAAAACCCTAGAATATAAGCCATCAGAGTCAGATGAACGGGACTCAGTGGAACTGAAATGTATGAATGGTGTACCTCAGTCATCTGGTTTAGGGGTTCCAGAACATCTTTCTCAATCTGGATCTCATGATAGGAGAGCTCCTGGGCCAGCCGCTGCTCTGCCTCTGCACACGAGTACAACGTCTTCCTGTAAATCAGAGCAGCTTGGTTATGCTATAGCCTCATTACACAGACTGAGGGCAGTCGACTGCCCTAAAGAAGAACTCCATGCAAAATGGTTCTTTCCAATAGGCAAGGTTTTATTCCCCTTACATTTCTTCACTGCTCTCCAGTAGAAGGCTGGTATGGC
The DNA here is from genome assembly GCA_037952925.1 of Lithobates clamitans. Classification (NCBI taxonomy): domain Eukaryota; kingdom Metazoa; phylum Chordata; class Amphibia; order Anura; family Ranidae; genus Lithobates; species Lithobates clamitans. Next base: position 66,777 of record JBBGZY010001018.1, on the reverse strand, counting down.
TGAACCAAAGTGAGTTGTGCAGCATTTTTGTGTCCCTCCTCCTACTACATCTGAAGCGATGGTTTAGCACAGTGGTCTTCAAACTGCGGCCCTTTATCCAGCCCTATTTTGCCAACTTACGCTAACAACGGGGGCCCATTTCTCCTACTGACACTGTCACCAACAATGGGGCACTATTCCTTTCTAGGATACCAACGGGGCATTATTCCTTCCTAGGATACCAACAATGGGGCACCATTCCTTCCTAGGATACCAACAAAGGGGCACCATTCCTTCCTAGGATACCAACAACGGGGCACCATTCCTTCCTAGGATACCAACAACGGGGCACCATTCCTTCCTAGGATACCAACAACGGGGCACCATTCCTTCCTAGGAAACCAATAATGGGGCGCTATTCCTCCACCTAATATCAAATGTGGCCAAGTTTACTCCCACTGATGCCAGGAAAATTTCTACTCCCGCTGGCCACAGTCTAGCCCTTTAGAAAGTTTGGAGACCCCTGGTTTAGCAGGTAACATCAGACTGGCTTAATAAATCACTGCTTTGTCCATCACATGTATGCTGGAAATTAGGCAAAATCACCCAGCAGAGTCCGGAGAGACGCAATAGGCACACTTTGAGATCAAGCCTACTGAACTCAAACCAGAACATAAATCTCAGTTTTTCATGCAGCTCCAGTTTATGTCTAAGCCATAACTGCACAATGATATCATTTATAAACCATTTTTTAACAAAAGTTTGTTGTGGACCAGAACCAAAATTTGCATGAACTCACCCTAAAAGGGTTTCATCGCTAAGCTGGGTACATCCTTCCATCATAGACTGGGCATAACCCATGAGAGGAAGCTTTTTCTGCAAGATAAACACAAGATTAATACCAAACACAAAGAATTCCATACCTTTGGATGCAAAACCACATGCACAGTAAACCCTAGTAACCAATACTTAATCAGCTTTTAAGTGGAACTTCACTCTCTCAATCAACATTGACTATCTGTAATCCTTATGCAGCTAGCATTAGTAAAGAGATAGGAAAGTAGCTCATTTTAACTTGTTTTAAACTTTATTACATTTCTTTAGTTACTTTCCGACTTCCAGGCCTAGACAAATGATGTCATACATCTGGGGACTCTTCAGGACAGGAGGATGGAGTTTTTTTCAGCTAAGCACGCCTGCCCCCTTGCATGCTTGAGCTAAAGGCAGATGGATTCCAGGAAGTAAATGCTACATGAATCATCTTGCCCTTACTCAAGATATGCTAGAAGTGATTTCTCAGCAAAACAAAGCATGGAGATATGGAGGGATGGGGGAGTTTGCTTTGAATATTAAAAATTAAATTGCATATGTGGTGCTTAGAAGCAGCGAATATTCACTTAAAATAGTCTATTGTAGTCAGAATAAGCCTAGGTTCACATTTGTCAATCTGTGCTTTTCATACGCTTTTGATGCCTTTATTGATGGGTTTTCATGATATTATTTTTTTTTGTTTTGGCCAATGACAAAGCAATATCTCTATGACATCATTAGGCATGCTCCTCCTCTGAGCTTCCTGCGTTTCATGTCTGTTGCTTGCAAAAGTTGCAAAGGGGGTAAAACATCCTAACCATCTAACACTTCACAGGCGATTTCCTCCCACGCCATATGATTCTTGGGGTGACCATTGAATTGGTGGTGAAAGGGATGCTCTGACCAGGCGCATGAAGACTTCAACATCCAGCATTCTGTGGCTTTGCCTCTCCACCTACTCTGCAGCCTGTGCAGAGTAGAAGTTACTTGAGAAGAAACCTTGTTATTATGTCAAAAATGGCATCTAAAACGCATGTACATAGAGAAATAATGGGGTTGATTTACTAAAACTGGAGAGTGTAAAATCTGGTGCAGCTCTGCATAGAAACCAATCAGCATCCAGGTTTCTTGTCAAAGCTTAATTGGACAAGTTGAAGTTAGAAACGGATTGGCTACCATGCAAAAAAAATTCCCCTCTGGGTGATCTATGTTCATTGCAGGGATTTTACCAAACTTTGTAGCAGATTCGTAACTTTGTTATTTTGAAGAATTAGCTGTTTGTTTGTGTCCATGTGCAAAATAAATGTGAATGGGAGTTATTATAGAATTATCATTTAGCTGCTGCACTTACAGGGTTTTGAGGAAAGTGGCATGGTCTGCATCAGTTAGATGTGATTTCCCTTTGGGAGTATCTCGTCAAAAATTTGATTTTTGTTGCAGGGGATGCCCATAATCTGGTTTATATCTTAGTGCAGACCTTTGGGAAAATCAGTAAGCCAATCACAAGCAGGAAATGACATTTCCGGGGGGCGTTGTGTACACCATCTTTTTTTACAGAACACCTCCAGGTTGCCATGTTACATTTTACAGAAAATTACAGAGCTGCAGTTGAAAAAAGAAAGGTAATTTTTGATACCATTCAATTAAAAAATGACTTGTAGCAATTGTATATGCTGTATTTTTTTATTTGCTATTTTTTTCCCCTAAAAGTGGAGCTACCCTTTAAGTGGTGTAGTTGATTTGGTTGTGCAGGGGGCTGTAAATCTCAAGATTTGTTGGGCAGAAATACAAATCCTTTGGCAAGTAAAACCGCTCCTAAATATGTATTTTTATATGCATTCAGATGTCTGCCTAGGGTTCAGCTTTAACGTGAAAGGGCCCAGATAGACAGGCACTTGTTTGAAAGCAGCACCACACAAACGCATGAGCTTGTTGCATTTGAACAGCTTTTGCAACCAAATGTGGTCCCTTTGAAACGGGAAGAATCTGAAAAGCATAGGATATGCCCACAGCCCACAAAAGAAAACAAAAAAAACAGTCTCTTAAAGCTCAACAACACTACACATTTTAGGTTAATCTAAATGACATGACCTGGCTGCTTCAAATTTGAGTGAAGAAAGATTAGTCTACACGAGTCTGAACTTGTGGAGTCCTTTCTGCATCCCAGTACTGGCACTGCAGTGATGTCAGTCTTGAGATTTTATTGGGCTCTAAAATACAAAACTAGGTTCTCTATTCAGTCATTAAATTTAAGCAAAAACTTACATATCTCTTATCAGAATCAGTGCCGGGCTGTCCCTGCAAACAGCCAAGGAGCCTTTTGTGGGAATTGTGGCACACCAACCGAACATTGTCAAGCCTTCTTTCAATCTAAAAAATAAAGCACAACATTTCGTTTTTAAAAGCCTCTAATACCATATAGAAACTTCACAGAAAAAAAAGTTGTAACTTTTTATACATCAAGTGTCACCATGGGCATGACAGAGAGTGAGAGCACGAGAGCGATACAGACACTATATTGTCAAAAGCTTGTGGACAATGGACCATCACAGCTATTGTTGGGACCTCCTATTCCAAAACCATCCTGGACTAAATATGGAGTTACCCTCCCTCCCGTTCTTTGAGGGTATTCACTCTTCCACAAGATCTTGGCACGTGTCCATGGGAATGTGTGTCTATTCTGCCAAAAGAACCTATGAGGGGTCAGGTCCTGATGTTGGACAAGAAGACCTGGAATACAATTGTGTTCCATTTTATCCCAAAGGTGTTTAGTAGCGTTGGGGTGAGGTCTCCAGGCTATCAAACCAAACTCATCAAACCTTGTCTTTATAGAGCTGGCTTTGTGCAAAGGGGTACAGTCATGCTGGAACAGAACAGAGCCTTCCCCAAACTGTTACCCCAAAGTTGGAAGAGCACAATGGTCTAAAATGTCTTTGTATGCTACAGTATTAACAGTACCCTTCACTGGAAACACCCAAACTCAACTTGGAGTGAGGTCCTACTTTTCGCCATATGGTAGATGTGATGGTCAGATCACCACATAGTTTTGGTCACCTAGCGTAATGGGACTCTCTTTCTGAAAAAGATAGCTGTCTAGTTAATATGTTGATCCATTAGCTTTATTACGGTACTTTGAGTCATTGACCTGGTTTAAGTTTGCAGACCAGGAAAGTCAGAAGTCATTTATACACGCTTCTTCGGCAGCAAGGATTCAAAATATTGAAGCTAAAGGGTGGATATGACAGCCAGGCAGCTAACATTTTCAGAAAGCAAGGTTTGGAACGTTTCATATCCTTAGCATATTGAGAGTTTCAAATCATATGTATCAACATCAATAAAGATCCCCCCCAAGCGAATAGTAACAGTTTAAACTGAGGTTTTATGTGAACCATCCCTTTAACTGAACCTGTGATTGATGCAAGAAAACTTATGAATGAAGCCTTACAAAATGAAGCACTGAGGGGGAAAGAACCTTGTTCAGAATCAGAGGAGATTAACATACACAAGGAAGAAAATAAAGCCTTGCACTTCATTCCAAGTTTTGACATCAGATCACATGGGGAGGGGTAAGAGTCCCACAGCTGAATTCCACCTTAATCCCTGCGATTCAAGTGCCAAACTGCTAACATCTTATAAAAGAAAGTGTTCTGACTGAATAGTGTAGACCCATGTTTTCACTTTATTTACAACAAAAGTTTGTTTTGTAGTGTTGAAGATGTTTTTTTGTGGTCCTATAAGGACGATTCAACCCTACAATGGAATGTGACAGCTGGAAAATAAAAAATATATAATTTTATAATATCCTTTTTATAAGATTTTCTTTCAATTCGAGTGCAGGTGGTAATGGTCCCCAGGACATAAAGTGGGGATAAATCTCCCCAAAGTCAACACAAACAGTGATAAAAAGCTGTTAAAAAGGTGTATACTCTCACTTTCTATTCAGGACCATTGCCTCCAAATCCTGGTCCACACACTTCTATTACTTGTTGCTCCATTGCAGCATCTACAAACTACCCAGGGTCCTGGTCCACAATTTCTATTACTTGCTGTTCCATTATGTGACCTCCTATTATACAGACCTAGAAGACCGAGCAGCCTGTTGCCAGCTCCAAACAGTGTCACTTGAGGAGGAGGGGCAAAATGATCAAACAGTGTGTAAGCGCCATCACGGACTTTAACAATGCTCAGACTGCAGAGAACACAAAGTAGTAGGGAAGTTTAGCATAAGTCGGTCAGAGGGTGGGCATTAAAGAGACACTGCTTCAAAGCCCTCAACAGGCAACCGACAGTATTTTTGGCCCTTCCCTACTCTACCTAAAATGAAAAAATGTTATCACTTGAGAACCACTAACTCGTGCTACCAGTTTTCTTTCCTAAAGAAAACCCGTAAGAGGAAAAAAAAAAAATAAAAAAATGGAGGATACCATTGCTGACCTTTCCTTTGTTAAATGCTAGCCACCTAGCAGACTTATTAATAAGCATTAAAACTTCTTGTTGTTCTGATCTTCACATTTTTTTCCAAAGCGTTCTGAAAACAGAGGGTCAGGATAACAGCCAGTCAAGCTGGAAAATTGAGGAGGTGGCCAAACAAAGGCAGCTTCCAAGAAATTGCATATCTGCAATAGGATATAAGTGTCAGCCTGTTGGATTTGAAGAGCGGCAAGGGTGAGGGAATAAGAAGATTACAGAGTCTTTCAGCAGTTAATTTAGCTGATGTATGTGATCCCCATCCTGTAGGTAAAATATGTTGGGCGAATGACTTTGGGTGGAAGTGAGCAATGTGCTGTCATTGCATTTAACCTTGACTGAAGCTTAATGTCTTCAGTGTATGGTCTGTTATTTGGATGGTGGATTACAGTGGACCAAGAGTGGACTCCAGGGCCTTGGCATACGGCTGATTGCAGGGAATCAAGGAGGATACAGGTCAGCCTGTGAGCGGTGAAAGTGCTTGGGTTCAGCTCAGGTAGGGATCAGACTGCGTGAGTGCAGATGCTGTTTGGCTAGGGATCTAAGATACCTTAAAAGTAGAAACAAAGAAAAGTGACTGCAGAAAAAGAAAACACACAGTAGTCCATCGAGTCTGCCCATTTTTTTAATCAAGCATCAACTACCCTTTCAGTAAAATAGTACTTTCTAAGATTAGTTTTCAACTTTCCTCCAGTCAGTTTGAGGTCACATCCCAGTGTTCTTGATTTTGGTTCCATATTGAAAATACTGCCCTCCTGAACCTTATTAACTCCCTTGATGTATTTAAAGGTTTCAAATCAGGTCTCCCCTTTCCCTCCTTTCCTCCAGACTCTACATATTACGTTCCTGAAGTCGCTCTCTTAAAATGGCATCGTTTATAGCACTGGATCAAAAAGCCATTCGGTTTAAGAGTTAAAATGTCTATTTTCATTTTAGAAGTCTGTTCTCCACCTGATAAGCAAAGTGTGCTCAGTCCAGGGCTGGTGACTCAGACTTGACGCAGAGTGCCAAGAGACACAAAACATGCCAAGTTCTCTGTATGATACAGGAAAGCATGTTATATTCAGAAAGAACTAAAATGGAACAAGCACCATCTCCCACTGCTTGTGTGCGCAGACATCCTGTATGTGTACCTGTGAGCAGCAGGGGCCCAGTCTCTGTGACAACCTGGACTGTATAGGGAACACAAGCCCCTCTGGAGGTCACTGACACTAGATACCATCTCCCGGGTGACCTACCTGCATTATATACACTTTATGGCTCTTTGCTCTATGTCTACCTGAGGAACCAGCTGTTGCTCACATCAGTGTCCCCTACCAAATCTAGCTGCTGTACACTGAGGGCTTACATGCTTTTGGAGTCTCAACTCAGATGTAGCCCCATTCTGCTTAAAAGGTTAGCTCACCTAAAACTGCCTATGCAGATAAAGGGCATCTATAGATCTAAAAAAAAACTGTGCAGCTCTGACTAAAGTTGAAGAATGCTTTTGCTATAGGTGTAGGCCATTTACATACCTCCTGAAGAATAGAACCGATATGATGGACTTTAATGGTACCAGTAAGGGACATATAAACACAATTAATACTTAATGTCTTTATTAAGAAAGGTGAAGGTTAATTTTTACATATATAAAATCATTGAAAATTACTTGGGTATCACTACATTAGAGATCTCTGCTTTTACAAATGTCAAGAGGTCGACGCGTTTCACATCCTTGCTTCTTCAGGACCTTATATTATTGATTTAAAACAGAGAAAAACATGTAAGCACTATTTACATTTGGATTACATAGGAGCATAACAGAATTATCCCAAAGAATAATCCAATAGGATGAAAAAATAGCATATATGGGGACTCACATCTAGGTAGAACCCACAAAAAATGACGTGCCAGGTGTCATAAGAGAGTGATCCAACAAACAGTGTCTTTAAACACAGAATTAGTCACTATGGTTAAAACATCAAAAGATCATGTAATTTAGTCTGGAAATGCCACTCAGTGTGGAATCAATAAATGAAAACATAGGTTTGTCATAACACTGAAGAAACTGCAGGGTCCCCGTTGATGTGTCGTTTGGTTGATGTTCATACCCCTTCTCCTTCCCTTTCTCCATTAAGACTCCATCCTTTGTGAGTACTACATTGTTATGACAAACCTATGTTTTCATGTATTGATTCCACACTGAGTGGCATTTCCAGACTAAATTACATGACCTTTTGATATTTTATCTATAGTGACTAATTCTGTGTTTAAAGACACGTCATTTTTTATGGGTTCTACCTAGATGCGAGTCCCCATAAATGCTATTTTTTCACCCTATTGGATAATTCTTTGGAATAATTCTGTTATGCTCCTATGTAATCCAAATGTAAATAATGCTTACATGTTTTTTCTCTGTTTTTGAACAGAATCTGTTTTAAGTCAATAATATAAAGGTCCTGATGAAGCAAGGATGTGAAACACGTTGACCTCTTGACAGTTGTAAAAACAGAGCTCTCTAATGTAGTGATACCCAAGTAATTTTCAATGATTTTATGTATGTAAAAATAAATCTTCACTTTTTCTAATAAAGACATCAAGTATTAATTCTGTTTATATGTCCCTTACTGGTACCGTTAAAGTCCATCATATCAGTTCTATCTTTTAAAATATCTATAGGATGAGGTACCCCCATAGCCTATTTAATTTTCTCATATATACCTCCTGAAGCCTGACTAGAATACCCCAAGGACTTTGCTAAGGGAGGCCTAGTCATTACTGCTCATCTCCACCATCAAAGGAGTTTAAGAGTGCGTCTGTGGGAATGTTTGACCATTCTTCCAGAAGCACATTTGTGAGGTCAGGCACTCATGTGGACAAGAAGGCCTGGCTTGCAGTCTCTGCTCTAATTCATCCCAAAGGTGTCCTATTGGGTTGAGGTCAGTCAAATTCCTCCACCCTAAACTCGCTCATCCGTGTCTTTATGGACCTTGTCTTTGTGCCTTGGTGCGCAGTCATGCTGGAACAGGAAGGGGCCATCCCCAAATTGTTTCCACAAAGTTGGGAGCATGAAATTGTCTTGGTATGCTGACGCCTTAAGAGTTCCCTACGCTGGAACTAAGGGGTCAGGCCCAACTCCTGAAAAACAACTCCACACCATAATCCCCCCCTCCACCAAATGATTTGGACCAGTGCACAAAGCAATACCGTTATTATTCTCAACTTGATGTAAGTGTGTTTTTAATAATCAATATAAAAAAAAGATTTTATGCTATTGGAGCACTTTGTTTTCCATGTCCCTATACAGAATCGAATGAGAGGATGTTTGGCGGAGGACTATTATAAGATTCCTGGTCTCCTGGGAGAGAGTGGTTGGAGCCATTGTCTGATGATCTAGAATTGGATGTTTTTGTCCTGAGCCCTTATGACCAGTCCAGAGATAGAAGGTCATACACAGCGGGTAAGCGTGCAATCTTTCTACTAATGGTGGTTTATACAAGGATGCCATTCTCCATTTGGTGATGGATAGTCACTAATCTAGTGAGCACTTAAGAGGAGATTTTCTTCATTCACAAGGACTTTTTATGGAGTAATGTTTCTTTTTTAATTTATATGTTATTTATTCGTTGAGTATTAATCATTTCTAGTGCAGCTTCGGATATGATGACCTTTACAAAAAAGTTGCCTATGCAGATAAAGGGTGTCTGAAGATAAAAACAAACTGTGCAACTCTTACTAAAGTTGAGTAATGCTTATACTATAGATGTAGGCCATTTACATACGTCATGAAGCCTGACTGGAATACTCCCAGGACTTTACTAAGTGAGGCCTAGTCATTACTGCTCACCTCCACCATCACAGGAGTGAGCTTTTTCTCGGATTAAAACCCCCATCACATGCGCTCTCTCTTCTCTGATGCTGTAACTCTGAGCTCAGTGTTTGAGAGCTCACTTCTGTGATGGTGGAGGCGAGTAGTGATGACTAGGCCTCACCTAGCAAGGTCTTGGACCAAAGTAAGTATATATGTGCCATATCTGGCTGAAACCCACAGAAGCACAGCTACTACAGTGACTGCATGTAGGTCCTGGGTCCTGTGCAAAGCTGCTGCATAATAATCACAGGAGGTTGCTTACTTGGCACCAGCACCAGCCAGAAAATACTTTGCATTTTGTGAATGAATGCAAAGAATTCTCCGCATGGATGAGGTGGAGATTGTGAGGTTACTGTCGCACCTCATCCAATTCATTGCGAAAATGCAAAGTGTTCTCTACATGGTGCTGGTGCCAAATGAGAAACTTGATGTGTTCAATAAGCAGCAGGGCAGTCACCCGGCATGAGACCTGAAAGTTAGCATTTGCTAGTGTTGCCTGCTACAGCGATTTCTATCGTCAACAGGGATCGGCATATTGACATTGGTCCAGGCCAAACCAATGTAACGATGCAAAAGCCATGCTTAAACTTCAGCTTTAAGGCCCCTTTCACACCAGCAGACCGATTGGGTCCGCCTGTCAGTTTTTCAGGCAGGCCGATCGGACCACCCATTGTTCTCTATGGAGCGGGAATGTCAGCAGACATGAGTCTGCTGTCATCCGCCGGCATCTGATCAGCTAAAAACAGATGGATTGGGATATGTTCACCATCCATCTGGCGGATAGGATGACAATCGGATGCAAAACAGACATGCAGTCCATTTCCATCTGACCGCCCCATAGAGAACAGCGGGCTGTGTCCATATCTGCTCTGCATAGCTGATTGGACGTGGACCTGTCATATAGCGCAAAAAAACCCCAAAAAAACGCAGAGGTGATCAAATACCATCAAAAGAAAGTTCTATTTGTGGGGAAAAAAGGACGTCAATTTTATTTGGGTACAGCATCGCATGACCGCCCAATTATCAGTTAAAGCGATGCAGTGCCGTATTACAAAAAATGGCCTGGTCATTAAGGGGGAAAATCTTCCAGGGCTGAAGTGGTTAACTAAGGCAACTGAGGGGGATATGACCATCATGTATAAATACATATGGTCCATATAGTGAATTTGGGGCAAACTTCTCCACTTTATATTAGTATGAACGCCCCACCCTCCATTAAAAAAAAAATCCCTAAAAAAATACATCTACTATGCTCAATAAGTGCATTAGTTTTCTAATATTCTGTATATAATGGCTTATATACCTTTCTTAAATGTGTCCCTGTTGTTTCTTAATGGTGCAGCTCTCCCCCCCAACTGCCGGTCAGGAGCATATTCTCCCCCCGAAGAGAAAAAACTACGTGTCCAATGAGCACTTTTGTGCATTATTCTGTGTGCATGGACGCTGCAGCATTATAGACTTCTGTGCTAAAATTCAGCATCGGGCTGACCCACCACTCAAAAGCAGGTGGAAGGATCACAGGTTCCCCGTGTTGCCACACAGAGGGGCTGCACATACAAGTGCATTCCCTAGGGGGAGCACACATGCTGCAGTGGCTCCATAGAGACCCCACTAGTGAGAGGAGTTAGCGCAAAAACAAGCCTTGTGGACCAAAAATTAATTGGTGCCACAAGGCTTCACTGCCGGTTTCCCTTACTTACAATGACCTCGCCCGAACCCAAAGCGGATTGAAGAATCGGCTCGGGTGAGGACATCACTGCATCCCTGGACAGGTCAGTGACCTTATATTAAATGTCAGCAGCTACCACATTTGTAGCTGCTAGCTTAATTTTTTGGGGGGGAGCCTGGAGCTCTGCTTTAAGGTCATTGCAAGAGATAAGAGGGGCACTCTCTGCATCTGGAGGAAAGAGGTTTAAAGTGGTTGTAAACCTCTAAGATGAAAAAAGGAACAAAGCATATCCCCTTTACAGTGTGTACTAACTTCAATCCAAAGCACAAAGAGTGGTTCCTATCTGCACAACTCACTTCTGACAGGTTATTTTGACACCACGGAATCACAGTGGGTGTCCCAGACCTGCTCCAGTATAGAAAAGGTGATTGACAGCCTCAGCTGCACATGTTTTCCTATGATACTGTGTAGAGGGGGGTATTGTTCATTCCCTCCACTCAGGTCTCAGATTACACTCTGCTCTCTGCTGTGTGACGTCTGATTCCAGCCCCCTGCCTTCTGTAGCTGAGAAATAGTCAAAATTCTGTACTTTTAAAGGGCTGTAGAGGAGAGAGGGCTTTACATAAAGAGGTACAACTTATTTAGTAGGATTTGCTTCGTCTCCGTTTATCACCTGAGGCCAGACACTTCAGTGGGTATATGCAAGGGCTTACAACCACTTTAACCTCTACATATACAACAAAACAAAAACTCTTGCGCATAAATGTGTAGGCCCGACAGTTCAAAGTTCAGGGTGGACGGTAGCTATCAGCCTTGCAGCCCTCAAGGATAGGGATATCCTAGCAATCAGACAAAAAACAGAAAAGAGAGAGGGCACAAGGCCGGTGCGCCCTCTCTCTTTTCTGTTTTTTAACCTCTACATATGGAAAGGCTTATCCATAGTAAGAGCTGTGAAAATGTGGAAGAGACTAGCACAGGAACTGGTTCAACTAGGAACAATTGATTGTTTAAAAAAAAAAAAAGAAGAAAAAAAAAAAAGAAGCTGAATGCATTTATACATTTTATAAGGAATAAAACCAGAGACGATTGATCCGGTCTGTATATGGAGGTTTTCTATTTATGTATTCACCTTTCTGTTGGTTGAATTCAATGAACTGCTGTCTCTTTTTTTCCAACCTAATGAAGTCTTAAGGAACACACTGTATTATGTTAATTAGGGTACAATTAATGCATTGCAACGCACTACATTTCACCATCGAACTCTCTGCCCTGGTGACAAGTGTCATAGAGACAACAAATGAGGGAAAATATTCCCTAATGGCAACCGCAGTTGTGCTTCAGCCCTTAGCCGAGACCATATGAAGGTCGTTATGAGCGAGAGCTGGTATAGCCCAAAACACAAAAAGCATAAAAAAAGTGACGCTGGTATCACCCAAGGATTCAATGAAAAGACCACTTTTATTTAAGATGGGAGCGCTTTCATACTTTTATTCAAGCTTGTGAATTTAGGGAGGTTTAATTGCCAGGAACCTCCCCAAAAGCAGCGATTCCAAATAAAAACTGGGTGAGCTGTCTCTTCACATTATGAAACCATTTGAGTTCTTAAAAGAGAAATTTGCTGTAGCTGTCTCTATGCTGCAGCTGTCCCAAGTTGACGCGAAGACTGAGAACTGGGAGATCACATGACCACCGTTTGCTCAGTCCTTGGTCTGCTCGGAGTCGAGAGAAGCAACAGGCAGTCGCCCCTCCATTGCTCACTGGGGTTCCAGGCAAGGGAGGGGGCTGTCACAGCTGGCTCCGGTTCTTAGCTGTGTTTTGAGAGGCGGAGCCAGCTTTCAATCAGACAGTAAGGTGAATCCAGACAATACTGGCGAGATCTTCTAGAGCAGGGATCCTCAAACTACGGCCCTCCAGCTGTTGCGGAACTACACATCCCATGAAGCATTGTAAAACTCTGACATTCACAGACATGACTAGGCATGATGGGAATTGTAGTTCCTGAACAACTGGAGGGCCATAGTTTGAAGACCCCTGTTCTAGAGTCTGGAGCAGCTCTGCCTCATCAGCTGATAGCGGGCAATATCCCACTATCAACCGACTCCGTGTCACAGGGGAACAAAAGAAAGTGTACACCTTTGACCCAAAAGAGAAGTATGAAAACAAAAGTTTTGGCCATAATCTCTTAATTTTGGACAGTATGGTAGCTTAGTGATTAGCTCTTTTGCCTTTCAGCACTGGGGTCCCTGATTTGAATCTCAGACACTTTCTGCATGGAGTTTGCATGATCTTGTGCCTGAGTGGGTTTCCTATAGGCATCCAATTTCCTCCCACACTCCAAAGACTTGCTGGTAGGTCAATAGGCTCCTGTCTAAACTGACCCCGGTATGTACAGTGGATATAAAAAGTCTACACACCCGTTAAAATGTCAGGTTTCTGTGATGTAAAAAAAGACAAAGAGAAATCATTTCAGAACTTTTCCCACCTTTAATGTGACCTATAAACTGTAGGACATAACTGGGGATGTAGCTGTAGAATTAAGCAATCACATTCAAACTCATGTTAAATAGGACTCAGTACACACCTGCCATGATTTAAAGTGCCTCCAATTAACCCCAAATAAAGTTAAGCTGTTCTAGTAGGTCTTTCCTGACATTTTCTTAGTCGCATCCTACAGCAAAAGCCATGGTCCTCAGAGAGCTTCCAAAGCATCAGAGGGATTTCATAAGGTAATCAGTCAGGAGAAGGGTACAAAAGAATTTCCAAGGCATTAGATACTGTGGAACACAGTGAAGACAGTCATCAAGGAGAAAATATGGCACAACAGTGACATTACCAAGAACTGGACGTCCCTCCAAAATTGATGAAAAGACGAGAAGAAAACTGGTCAGGGAGTCTGCCAAAAGGCCTACAGCAACATAAAGGAGCTGCAGAAATATCTGGCAAGTACTGGCTTTGTGGTACGTGACAACAATCTCCCGTATTCTTCATATGTCTGGGCTATGGGGTAGAGTGGCAAGAGTTACCAAGAAAAACATCCAAGCCAGGCTAAATTTTGAAAAAACACATCCGAAGCCTCCCAAAAGCATGTGGGAAAATGTGTTATGGTCTGATGAAATCAAGGTTGAACTTTTTGGCCATGATTCCAAAAGATATTTGTGGTGCAAAAACAACACTGCACATCACCAAAAGAACACCATACCCACCGAGAAGCATGGTGGTGGCAGCATTATGCTTTGGGGCCGTTTTTCTTCAGCTGGAACATAGGCCTTAGTCACGGTAGAGGAAATTATGAACAGTTCCAAATACCAGTCAATATTGGCACAAAACCTTCAGGCTTCTGCTAGAAAGCTGAACATGAAGAGGAACTTCATCTTGCAGCATGACAACGACCCAAAACATACATTCAAATCAACGAAGGAATGGCTTCACCAGAAGAAGATTAAAGTTTTGGAATGGCCCAACCAGAGCCCAGACCTGAATCCGATTGAAAATCTGTGGGGTGATCTGAAGAGGGCTGTGCACAGGAGATGCCCCCCCCACAATCTGACAGATTTGGAGTGTTTTTTGCAAAGAAGAGTTGGCAAATATTGCCAAGTCAAGATGTGCCATGCTGATAGACTCATACCCAAAAAGACTGAGTGCTGTAATAAAATCAAAAGGTGCTTCAACAAAGTATTCGTTTAAGGATGTGCACACTTACGCAACCGTATTATTTTCGTTTTTTTATTTTTACTTTGATTTCAGTTTGTTGTTCAACTGAGTTGTGGTTTATAGGTGGAAAAAGTTCTGAAATGATTTATCTGTCTCATTTTTTTACATCACTGATTGGACACTGTATAGTTTTTTTTTTCATCTTTAATGGCTTATAAATGTATCATTTTTATCTGACAGTTTTTGAGCATATTAGGACACATTTAGCGCTGCACTTGGGAGTATTTCTCTCTAGATTCTAATGCCTTTCTGGTGTTAAAGGGCTACATTGTTTAGCCAGGGGCTGCGAGGGGCAAGGAGCTCCCTGGGGATGTGCGGAAAAACACTTTTGGGCTGCACAACCAATGGTGTTTCACCTGCACTAGGTCACGTCACCTTATGCTTTACTTACACTACACCTTTTGGATAATCAAGTGCAATTTATATACCAGCCGAAAGGTCCGTTGTGTACTGCACAATTTTTTTGTTGTTGTCACAAGCACTTACATCGCATGTGTATTTTTGTGCGTTTGCACAGAGGCAGAGGGTGCAGTTAATCGGTGGGGTGGTCTGCCCTGATGTCATGGAAGGAGGGGATCTTTTGCCTCTCCCTATCCAGAGTGGTCTCTATCCAGGAGAGGCCCTCGCCAAGTACTTGGTGGACTGTCTTCAGCTGGTCCCCAAGGAGTGGAGTCCACCTGGCTTCCACCTGGGTAGACCATGGTGTACCTTGCCTGTATCAGGAGCCTTGCACCCCAGGAGGTTCAGGGTTAGCGGCCCTTCCTCTTCGGAGTTTTGGCCTTTCTGCACCCTCTGTGCACTTTTTTGTGAGCTGCGATTTCACAGTTCTTTTTTCTCGACAAGGCAAGAAAAAAAAAAAAAAAGGTTTGTGTAGACATGAGAGTTAGGGGCCTTAGATTGTAAGCTTCTTAAAGGCAGGGACTGATGTGAATGTACTGTAAAAACGTCTGTATAAATTGTGGGTGCTGTATATAAACCTGTAATAAATTATTTCTCCATAAAAGCGTACGATCTAATGCCCCTGCAGCAAGTACACTAAAGATGTCCACCTCTAAAGTGTATGCTGCTATGAACTTTCTTTTTTTTTTTTTTGGGCCAAAGCTTTATTACCAAATTAACATACCACACTGCAGTTCCCATCTTGAAGTGGTTAAAATAGCTTGCAGATTTTCTCGGATATCTGAACCCTGCACATTTATTTTTGGAACATACGCAGGGTAGAAGTCACTATTTTTATACTCCTCTGAAAGACGCAACAGTCACATAATATGTACAGGAAATAATGCCCCTTGGCACAAAATATACTGGTATCTGATGACTGGGAGGGTTCCCACAGCCGCATAATAAAATAAGGGGACAAGCGGGCTCATTTTTTTTTTTTGTCATATTGATGAGGATTATAGGTGACCTGTAATCCTTTATTTTATACTACTTAGAGAAACAGGATTGATGTTCAAGAGAAAAGACTTTATATTAGTCCTCCACTGCCGCTAGTCCTTTTTTCGGGTGAATGTCGCCCAGCGTCATGCAACCAATTTCCACTGAAGGGGTTTAAACTAACCTGGATTTGGGCTATAACACTGCCCAAGGTATTATGTTGGTGGCAGCGTGGGCACATAAACACACTCCTGACCAGCCAAAAACGGTTTACCTTTTATATCTGTCTGCCGGCTGTCTAGTATGCTGTATAGCAGCCCGATCACTTCTATATGATAAAGGTGACCCCCCACCATAGAAAAAAGTCTATTCCCTGCCAACTTGCTGTAAAGAAGGACCCCTTGCTCTATGTTTGGAAGCAGTGGCCCCTCTGCACAAGCCTGACACACCTTCGGCTGAGTCAGACTTAAAGCTCTGCAATTAAGCTCATGCTCCCTGCTTATTGGAGTGCTCTAGCTCCGACTCAACACGGGGGGCAGAGGTTGGACCTCTGCAGAGAGACCACAGCTTTACCTTTACCACAGGACTCGCTTTACTGCTGGGCTTTGGCTTCTTTCTAAATAAAACAAGCTGTAAGACTTCGCACACCTTTTGTTCTGGTGATCCTGGATTGAATTTTAATACGGACCAATATGGGTATACATTAGGCAATAAACAGCACATGTGTTTCTTTATGAGGTGTTTCTAAAATGTTCAGTGAATGGTCCAATATCAAAACAGCAACATGGGCCAGGTGTGTGCGCATGCGCATGTACATGGCTATTCAGAGACACGTTGAGAAGCGCCACCTAGCGTGGAGTTCACGTGACTTTCAGGGTAAACCCGAACGTAGTTAGTGTGAGAGGTAGGGTCACAGTGCAATGGAGCAACGAGTGAACGTCAAAGTCTGCTACAAATTGGGGAAAACAGTGGAGGAGACACATGAAATGTTGGTGCAAATGTACAGTATGGAAGTCGTGAGCAGAAAATGTTTTCGCAACGGGAATGAAAAGACTGAGGATGAGCCACGGTCAGGTGTCGACAAGCAGAACCCCAGCGACTGACGATTGATGGCGGAGGAATTGGGCAATTAGCAAGGACACAGTGTGCACCATCGTCTACAAAGATTTGGGTAAGCGGAAGATCTGTTCCCGGTTTGTGCCGCACAAGCGGACAGAAGAACAGAAAGTAAATGGATGGAGACCTCGGAGATTTCATTACCACGTGTGACCAGGATCCCTCCTTTCTGCGAACCATCTTCACAGGGGATGAGACCTGGTGCTACTAGTATGGCAATCGAGGGAATGGCCTTCACCATCTTCCCCGCGACCCAAAAAGAGTCGCCGGCAAAAGTCCAAGGTCAATGTTGGTGGCTATCCAAGAGACAGCGGTTTTGCGATCGATTCCTAAAGAGGCCTTTGCTGACAGTTTCCAGAAGCTTTATGAAGGTTGCCAAAAGTGTGTTGTGAAGCCTTTCTGAGAACCATCTTCACAGGGGATGAGACCTGGTGCTGTTGTGAAGTGTGGTGATTATTTTGAAGGCCAATGAAGGTAATTTGTTTGCATCTTCTATTTTGTTTTTGTTTTCCTATACCATTCACCAAACCTTTTAGACACACCTCGTGCAGTTGTGTAGGTGAAATTCGATGAACCTGGACAACCATACAGATATGGGGAGAACATGTCTGTGTAGGAAGCCTGGTGGAAATCTCAGTGCTTCCAGACCAGTGCCCACCATCGTCTGCAAAGATTTGGGTAAGCGGAAGATCTGTTCCCGGTTTGTGCCGCACAAGCGGACAGACGAACGGAAAGTAAATGGATGGAAACCTCTGGAGATTTCATTACCATATGTGACCAGGATCCCTCCTTTCCGAGAACCATCTTCACAGGGAATCCAATGAACCTGGAAAACCATACAGATATGGGGAGAACATGTCTGTGTAGGAAGCCTGGTGGAAATCTCAGTGCTTCCAGACCAGTGCCCACCATCGTCTGCAAAGATTTGGATAAGCGGAAGATCTGTTCCTGGTTTGTGCCGCACAAGCGGACAGGCGAACAGAAAGTAAATGTATGGAAACCTCTGGAGATTTCATTACCATATGTGACCAGGATCCCTCCTTTCTGAGAACCATCTTCACAGGGAATCCGATGAACCTGGAAAACCATACAGATATGGGGAGAACATGTCTGTGTAGGAAGCCTGGTGGAAATCTCAGTGCTTCCAGACCAGTGCCCACCATCGTCTGCAAAGATTTGGGTAAGCGGAAGATCTGTTCCCGGTTTGTGCCGCACAAGCGGACAGAAGAACAGAAAGTAAATGGATGGAAACCTCTGGAGATTTCATTACCATATGTGACCAGGATCCCTCCTTTCTGAGAACCATCTTCACAGGAAATCCGATGAACCTGGACAACCATACAGATATGGGGAGAACATATCTGTGTAGGAAGCCTGGTGGAAATCTCAGTGCTTCCAGACCAGAGTGCTAACCACTGAACAAACCAGGTACAAAAGAGGCCTCTATGCCACAGAACTGCAATGACCAACTAATCTGTTTTGCTTTTTGTAAGCCAGAGTCTAGCCTGTGAAATCTCTTATCTTCTTCTGCGAGGTAACAAGCTGTACCACGTTCCCATGCTTGGAATGCAGCCTTGTGTAGGAGCTGCCAGCGTCTCCTCTGTACATGCAAGACAGCGGGTGGATACTGGGCAGACCTGTCTGAACACAACCTCCCTTTTACTGCAGCTCTAAGTAGGATTTATGACAAAGCAAACCCTTTCTCCTTTGGAAATGTGTGTCTTAAAGATGAACTCCAGCCAGATAGAAAAAGATGCATATTATTGCAGTTTTTTTATTAATGCATTGTACTTACAAGCAGTGCAAGCACCTGAATTTGTCCCGTTATCAGCTGTCCCTGTGCAGCAGGGCTAGAGTGTGAGAGGAAGAAGCAGCACAGGGAGCGTATCAGTTTATGTGCTGACAAGGACAGTAGAAGAAAGCAGAGTGACAGAGAGATGAGCGCATTGCTGTACTGCTTCTCCTATCACTGTCTAAACACAGACTGGGGTGGGTCCAGGACGACCTAGGCTCAGAGGAAGTGGGTTAAATGATGCTGGTCATAAGACTGAGAACATCAGAAAAAAAAAAGTACTGCGGGGGAAATTTCTTGACTAAAAAGGTGAATATTATCTTTTAAAAGAGGAAGTAAACTTCCTTTATTGCCTTTTACCTATAGGTAAGCCTAAAATAATGCTTACCTATAGGTAGTGTAAATATCTCCTAAACGTACACCGTTAAGGAGATATGTACATTACATGCTGCCAGTGACATCACTGAAGGAACGGATACTTGTGCCTGTGCAGTGAACGGCGGCTCCCGCGCACATGCACGGGAGTGACGTCATCGTGGCTCCGGCCAGTCACAGAGCCGGAGCCCGCAAACCCGGAAGCAAGACGCGTGAAGATGGAAGCGGCTGCAGCACTAACATCACGTCGCTGGAACAGCTTCGTTTTAAGGTAAGTTTCACATAATGTGCTAGTATCGATGCCTAATGCCTACTGGCAGTGGCGGCTAGTGTTTTTCTTTTTTAGGGGGGTGGCAAACAAACACACCCCCCCAGGAGCACCTCAAACCCCCCCCCTTCCCGCCACTTACTGTCTTACCCCATCTAGGTGGTGGGCGTGCAGGTCCTCTCGTCCATCAGGGCGGCCGTGCATCTCCTCCCAGGCATTCAATAGGATCTCCTGTCCTTTCAGTTAATCAGGTGACGGTCTTACAACCCGCTTCCTGATTGGTGGGGGGGAGGATCAGTGTTATAATAGCGAATATTTATTTGAATATTCATTCGCTATTGTAACACACCTAGGTGGGCTCGGAGCACATTCTCGGCACCCCAAGCCCACCATGAAGCCTATTAGAGCCGCAGGTACTTCAAAACCTCCCTCTTCCCATTGGAATCCATGCACCTGGTCCTGAAAGGGGCAGGATGCATGGACAGGGGGGGCAGCGCCCGTGCGCCCATAATGCAATAAAGTAACGTAAACATCCCTTGTAATAAAAAAAAAAAGCATGACAGGACCTCTTAGATATGAGATCTGGGGTCAAAAAATCTCATATTTACACGGGGTTCCACCCAAATTTTGAACAATATCTGTATGCATTCTTTTCCTTGCCTAGATGCTGACATGCCGTTTAAAAAAATTTAAATCGCCGTAATTACCTTTTATTTTTCTATTCTTCTTTGCACTTCCTGGTTCTCCTCCCGTGGGAGTAGGCGTGTTTCTAGCCTCTCCCAGACTCCTGGGAGCTAGTCTCAGGCTTCCCAGGATGTCAATGAGCATGTGCGGGAACGAGCAGTGAATGCTGGGAGCACAGCATTCACCACATCCAGGAAATAAATGCTTGTGGGCTTCAAATGCCCACAATGAAGATGGAAACCGCCTGCAGTGAATAATATAAGTTATTCTTTCCGACGAAATCTGACACAGGCGGACATATTACACACAATATGTGAGTATGTAATGCTGAGAAGAAAAGTTTGTGAATGAACTCAAAAAAAAAAAAAAAACGATAGATAGGTGGACCCCCGCAATATAAAAAAAAAAAAAGGCCCTTTAAGAGCTATGGGCGGAAGTGATGTTTTGACGTCGCTTCCACCCTGTAATGGTATGGAAACATGGCATCTACCCCTCACTCGTCTCCATACCCAGGAAGGAGAAGGATCCGATCGCTTCCGCCGCTACGGCTCCGGTAAGCGGCGGAGGGCATTAGAGCGCAGCTGGGGGGGGCCCTCTCCCGCCGCCGATAAAAGTGATCTTGCGGTGAATCCGATGCAGAGACCACTATTATCAGAAACCGGACCGCCTGTCGAAGAAGAGGATACCGGGGTTATATGGCAGCTATATGGCAGCTAGCTGCTGCCATAACAAAGATATCCCTCTTCAAAGGTAGGACGTATATCGGCGTGTGGCGGTCCGGAAGTGGTTAAAGTGGATGTAAACCCAATGTCATCCTTTCTAAACTACTGCCAAAGAGGTTATCTATAAGGATGTACATACCTCCTGCATGCATCTTTACCTGTCAAATGTCTCCCCTCTGTCTGTTATTAGGCCTCATGCACACGAGACGCTGGTGCAAACTCTGCTGAACACGTTTTTAAAAGCTTTGCTGCATTTGCATGCCGCGTTTGCGTCTAGAAGCGTCTGCAGAGCAGAAAATGACATTTTGCGACCCAACTTTGGGGCCCCGTATCTCGGGGTCACTTGGTGCTAGGAACCCCAAATTTGGATATGTTATAGTGTTAAGTCCAACTGTGTTAGCACACCAAATTTGGGGTTCTTAGCACCAAGTGTCCCCGAGATATGTGGCCCCAAATTCAGGTTGTAAAAACACTTATAAACGCAAACGCGGCACCAGCGTTTAGCCGCGTTTGGCGTCTGAAACGTAGAAATCTTTTGCGTCTGAACCCATTTTTTTGCTTCTGGAAAAACAAGGTTAAACGCAACTGCCTAAAAACGCCAAAAAAGGAGACTGTGTACATGGACACATAGGAGAACACTGAATGGGTTCAGGGGCAGTTGAAAAAAAGTGTCCAACTGCCTCTGAACACAAGTTTAACAGCGTCTTGTGTGCATGAGGCCTTAGACCCGAAAAACTGCAGATTCTGTAGGTAGGTCTGTTGTCTGGAGCTCGGGGGGTGGAGTCGTGATGTCAGTAGACTCCCCGCCCACCTCTACACTCCCCTTGTCAATATGCATTTTCTCCTGTGTATTTCTAACACTGAACTTCTGCTATGATCTCTAACATCCAGTGAAAAGACAGGAAAGTAACCACATAACTTCAGCATGCCAAATCATGCTGAGGTGTGGAACAGCCAATCCTTGCAGAGCTGCTAAAGAAAGGAGTGGGGGAGGGAATTAAAAAATATTGCATGTCTTAGGCTAGTGCACGAGATATGTAAATCACCTGTCACTCACAGCAAGGGGGAGGATTTGATAAAGTTTTTCTCTGTTTATCAAGTTTTATCTCACTGAACAATAAAAGAGGATTGCTCAGAGCTGGATTAACTCTTTGTGGCAAGCCTGGGCTCAAATGATAGGAAATCTTATACTCTACATTATGACATAAAAAAAAAAAAAAATTCGGGTTTACATCCACTTTAATGCATTAAGGTGAAAAACCATGAGACTTTACAATCCCTATAAAGTGTAAGTTCACCTTTACAGAAAATCTGTAAGCTGAGCTTATGCTGGACCCCCTTCCCCATATGGCAAAGGGGCTCATTTGTAAGGTCAAACAGATCTTCTGTAAAAAGGTGCACTTACACTTTAACCTCTTCCTGGCCACGTAACGCATATATGCGGTGAGCGGTACAGTGGGCCTTACCACCCAGCCGCCGCACATATGCGTCTATGTCGGTCTGAGGTTGTGTTCTGAGACAATTGCAGCGGCCGCGGCGCCTCCCTGCTTTAATGGCCATCTATGTAAAGGGCCACCAGGAGGCAGGATGAAGGGGTTAATGTCCAAAGCGAATAAATAGAAGCATGGAAAATTGGAGAAGAGCAGCAGGTAATCATCCACACAATGATCGGCAAATCCCGACACCCCGGCCAAGCTTGGCTGAAAAGGAAGAAAACAGAGGGGATTGTGCTGATGAATCAGCCTGGTGCCCCCCCACACCCGGCCCGCTCCATGAATTGTAGGAAAGCCAGCCGATTGTTCTCCTCCTCTCCCTGCTCCTGTTTGTCACCAGTCTGGAAAGAGAACAGTGGAAAGGTTTCTGTTCCTCCCAAAAACAACACAGATGTACAGGCAGGCAACACAATACACGTGTTCCAGGCGCTAATACCGTGTATTGTAAACACCGTGATGGAAGGCCTCCGTGATCTGATGTATGTAAACCCCAACAAGGAATTTGTCTTATTTGCTCCCTTTGACCCGTTACATTTACCGTTCACAGCGTTTTGTTAGATCGCTTTAACCACTTAAGCCCCGGACCATTTGGCTGGCAAAAGACCAGAGTACTTTTTGTGATTCGGCACTGCGTCGCTTTAACTGACAATTGCGCGGTCGTGCGACGTGGCTCCCAAACAAACTTGACGTCCTTTTTTTCCCACCAATAGAGCTTTCTTTTGGTGGTATTTGATCACCTCTGCGGTTTTTATTTTTTGTGCTATAAACAAAAAAAGAGCGACAATTTTGAAAAAAAAAGCATTATTTTTCACTTTTTGCTATATCCCCAAAAAATAAATAAAAAAACATTTTTTCCCTCAGTTTAGACCGATACGTATTCTTCTACATATTTTTGGTAAAAAAAAAAATCAAAAAAAAAAAAATCGCAATAAGCGTTTATTGATTGGTTTGCGCAAAAGTTATAGCGTCTACAAAATAGGGGATAGTTTTATGGCATTTTTATTAATATATATATTTTTTTACTAGTAATGGGAGTGATCACCATAATGTCGTAGTCATGATAAAAATGGCAGGACACTTTTGACACATTTTTGGGACCATTGGCATTTTTACAGCGATCGGATAAGTGCGATTAAATTGCACCGATTACTGTAAAAATGACACTGGCAGTGAAGGGGTTAACCACTAGGGGGCTAGGGAAGGGTTAAGTGTGTCCTGGGGAGTGATTCTAACTGTGAGGGGGGGGGGCTGTGTGTGACACCTCACTGATCATAGCTCCCGATCACAGGGAGCAGAGATCAGTGACAGTGTCACTAGGCAGAATGGGGAAATGCTTGTTTACATTAGCATCTCCCTGTTCTTCCTCACCGTGAGACGATCGCGGGTATCCCCGCGGACATAGAGTTTGCAGGACCCATGGTCAGACTCACAGAGCTCACGACGGGCGCACGCAATGGCGCAGCGGCAAATTTAAAGGGACGTACAGGTACGCCCATTTGCCTGTCCGTGCCATTCTGCCGGCGTACATCGTCGTTATGTGGTTAATAAGCGTAAACAAAAAAAAAAATACCTGTTGGTCCTGCCAAAAATCTTGTCAGCGAATGTCTTCCTGCCCTCTCTGCCTCTGCTGTTATTATTTAGCATTGTTCATAGTTAAAAGATGTCCTTGGCCTCTTGGATTAAGCACCCGTTCAAATTGGCACAATCAAATCACAGCCTTTTGCAGACAACGGCACTGTCCCAATCGGTGCGGTGCCAAACCGATTTCCAAAAGTAGTTCCTGTACTACATTTGCCGACTTTGGGGGCAATTTCAATAGACATCTGACAACCCGCACAGATGTCTTTCAAATCGCCCCCAAACCCACACTGAAATGCAGGTTTGAAATCGTGTGAGTTCAGCTAAACTCGCACAATTTCAAACCTGCGTTCAGTGTGAACGAGGGTTAAATGATGCCCAACTCAGAGTGCAGGGTTAAAGAGGTATTAAACCCAAAACCAAAAATTGTTATATATTACAGCTAGAGCTGAACGATTTTGGCTAAAATGAGAATCACGATTTTTTTTTGCTTCGAATAAAGATCACGATTCTCGCGGTGTAACATCTTTCACATTATACAAAAAAATTGGGCTAACTTTACTGTTTAGGTTTTTTTTTTTTTTAAATTCATTAAAGTGTATTTTTTCAAAAAGAATTGCGTTTAAAAGACCGCTGCACAAATACAGTGTGACATAAAATATTGCAACAACCACCATTTTATTCTCTAGGGTCTCTGCTAAAAAAATATATATATATATATCATGTTTGGGTGTTTCAAGTAATTTTCTAGCAGAAAATAATGATTTTTATTTCTAATCAACAAATGTCAGAAAAGGTTTTGTCTTTAAAGCGGAGTTCCACACAAAAATGGAACTTCCGCTTTTCGGAACCCTCCCCCCCTCCGGTGTCACATTTGGCACCTTTCGGGGGGGAGGGGGGTGCAGATATCTGTCTAAGACAGGTATTTGCACCCACTTCCGGCATAGACTCCCATGGGAGTCTATGCCTCTTCCCATCCCGACTGCACTGTCTGCTGGGAACACACAGCTCCCAGGAGAGAGCGGGGACCACTAGGGACGCGCAGCGCGACTCGTGCATGCGCAGTAGGGAACCGGGAAGTGAAGCCGCAACACTTCACTTCCTGATTCCCTCACCTAGGATGGCGGCGGCAGCTGCCCAGTACCGAGCGGGTTCTCGGCGTCCCCTGCCGACATCGCTGGACCCTGGGACAGGTGAGTGGGCATGTATTAAAAGTCAGCAGCTGCAGTATTTGTAGCTGCTGGCTTTTAATATTTTTTTTTTTTGGCGGTGTGGGTGAACCTCCGCTTTAAATGGTTAAACTTCCTTCATTTACCCGCTGGAGTTCCTTCCTTTGATAAAAGGACTGAAAGATACTTTGTTTCTACTTATTTGCCTGTTGTGATTAAACTTAGCAGGCTGCCCTGATTTTTTTTTTCTTTCCCAGCTGTGAGAACTCTCTGCACTTGTTAGAAAGAATCGACATGCTGTTTAGAAGATCGGGAAGAGAAAAAGATCGCAATTTCGATCCTTAGCGATTAATCGCGCAGCTCTAATCGCATCATTAGATGTGGTGGCTGCATTCGCCACACTCCAGCTCACACTTTATAAGCAGTTACAGCAAACGTTTTTTTTTTCCCCATTTTAGGATAAAGGTTTTTCGTGAATAAATAAAAGCTGATCATTTTAATCACCCCTGCCAGTGTTAAGTGGTTTGTCTCATGCATGTAAACTTGTGTTTTTGAAAAACAGACTTGCTGGCTGGATCATCAGATGAAACTAAAAGAAAGCAAACCTAAAAAGGGAATCCAATGCAGACATCATATGTAAGAATTGGCAAGCTGCAATATAATAAATGTTTGCTTTTGGGTTTAATAATGCTTTAAAGTGACACTATAACAAAATATTATATTCCAGTATGTATACCCAACACAAAAAAGCCTTCTATTTGTTTCTGTCTCCTCCATGCTTCAAACCTTTTTAAGATGGTGGCTACGTTCATTCTCCATGATCCGACTGTAGGTAGGTACGCAGCCACCCTTCTCTTCCTAGCTCCGGAGATGGACTAGGGACTTTGGGATTTGCAGTGTGCATAGAACAGAACAGCGCACATGACCAATCATTTTACTTGCTTCCAGACCGCCCCACGTACATTTACTGCGGCAGGGCAGCCCGGGTGCGCAAAATCACTTACCTGTACGTGATTTCGTGCACGGGGTTTAGGGGACCTGCGCCGCTCCCGCTGTTAATGGACACAGCAGGAGCCAATCAGCGGGTCCGCATGAACAAAACCAGATAGTTTGTACTAGTCTTACAGTGACTTAAAGGTAATTTTTTTTTTTTTTTAATAACAAACATGTCATACTTGCCTCCACTGTGCAGCTCGTTTTGCACACAGTGGCCCCAGAGATCCTGGTCTTCTGGGGTCCCTCAGCGGTTCTCTCGGCTCCTCCCCGCATTAGATAACCCCCTCGGGGAAGCGCTTTCCCGTCCATAGATGCCGAATGCAGGACTCGGCCCCGCCCCCCGGCGGCCACGTCATTGGATTTGGGAGCCAATGGCTGCGCTGCTATCAATCTATCCAATCAACAGCCGACAACCCCCTAGCAGAGAGAAGGCGCGTCCCGTGGGACAGATTTGAGGGTTCAGGTAAGTAAAGCGGGGGGGGCTGGTCACTGACAGGTGTTTTTTCACCTTAATGCATAGGATACATTAAGGTGAAAAAACACTTACCTTTACAACCCCTTTGAGTATTCCTGCTCTCTGCATCCAGGGCCACACAATGCCTAGAGAAGACCAAAGTGGACCCTGCGAGTCAGGTAGCCGGCCAGAAAAAAAAAAGTTAAAATGGGCAAAAACATACTGCACTGGGTGAGGGGCGCAGGGAGGGAGGCCAGAGTTGAGCTCATCTTCATTTCCCTCCCTGACCGTTCTGTTCTGCTGCTGGAAGCAAAGAGCTCTAGCCATATGTAAGCTGTGGATTGCTACCTGAAGTTTACACAGAGCTGAGGACTCCCTCCCCGCCCCCATGTGACATGCTCCCCCATACCCTGAAGTACCAGATATTTTTCTTTGCTATGAGCAGTTGAAAGGAGTGGTGTGCGACCAAAGGTAATGGTTAGCATAAGTCACTGGTAGGTCCTGTTACTATAATGAACCTATTGCTTTGCATGGGCAAATACAAACCTTTACAAGGTGAGCCTCATCTTTTATCATTACCTGCAACTTCCACTTTAGATTTGAGGGCTTCTATTTTTGCCTGGTGCTCTTCACGACAGCCGCACGTGCACCTCAGCGCTCATTCAGACGGGTGATTATACCCGTCGCCCATCTGAATGAACCCTAAATGTTATACTGCAGGCCAATATTTGGTACATTTTTATCATCACACAGCAACTTGGATAATAACATCCTTCATATAATAGAGAGACATGGTTCAGACAGGTTTACTCACCTCTAGAAGGTCATTACTTAATACTTCTGTCTTCTCGGCTCTGTAAGAAAAGATGAAAAGCTGTGAGTACATTTCTGCTAAGAGTTGGCCTGCTGATATTCAGGTGCATTAGAGCACAGCATACAAAATATATCACCAAAAAAAAAAAAAATGTACCCATCTAAAAACAAAAACACCTATTAAAATGACGGTGGCTTAGTAGTTAGCACTTCTGCCCTGCAGCATCAGGGTCCTAGCATGTGTATGTATGTGAGATAGGGACCTTAGATTGCAAGGTCCTTGAGGGCAGGAACTGCTGTGAATGTGCAAAATATGTAAAGTGCTGTGTAAAATTAACAGCGTTCTATAAATACCTGTAAAAACCAATAAACTAAAGTGGAACTTCACTTTCTCAACTGACATTGACTATTTTTAACCCCTACGCGCCTAAGGGTAAAACAAATGTTAATGCCCAAGCACAATTTTTCAACTTTGACATGTGTTAGTAAAACCATACATATCATCACAACTACTTTTTGTATCCAGGTGGATTATGCCGTGTTTTTTTCAGGACAGGCTTTCATTTGGTGGTAAATGGTAATGGATATCTCCTGACTATTTTTTTTAAATTATTATTAGCAAAGAAAAACTGGCCCAAAGACAGATACACGAATATGCAGCCCACGGAAAAATGCCCAATCCAGTGAGGTCTGCAAAGGTGTTTGATACACACCAAGTCGATTCATATACACTCTGGCTATTCAGAAATAAAATTTTAATAAAACTTTATACCTTTAACCAGTGCCCCCCCTGGGGCACGCAGCACGGCGATCCATGGTGCGATGTGGTGCTCAGGCACACCGCATCACCAATCATGGTAAAGAGCCTAGGATGTAGGCTCTTTACCATGTGATCAACTGTGTCCATCAGTGATGCCGATCAGTGCCCATCAGTGATGACTGCCAGTGCCCATCAATGCCGCCTATCAGTGCCTCCTCATCAGTACCTCCTCATCAGTGCCCATAAGCGCCTATCATTGCCCGTGAGTGCTGCATATTAGTGCCTCCTCATCAGTGCAGCCCCATCAGCGCAGCCCCATCCATCAACATCAGTGAAGGAGAATAATTACTTATTTACAAAATTGTATAACAGAAATGAAGAAAAACTTTGTTTCAAAATTTTCGGTATTTTTTCATTTGTTTAGCAAAAAATAAAAAACCTAGTAGTGGTTAAATACCACCAAAAGAAAGCTCTGTCTACAAAAAATTACAAACATTTTGTTTGGGTGCAGCGTTGCATGACGGCGCAATTGGCTTTCAAAGTGCGACAGCACTGAAAGCTGAAAATTGTTCTGGGCAGGAAGGGGTGGTAGTGCCCAGTATTGAAGTGGTTAAAGAAAAACTCTCTGGTAACAGTTTCTCTTTGAATAACTTGTGTTTGGATCAGATGCACATATGTCCTGGGGGGGGGGGGGGCAATGTTACAGCAAGTATCTTTTTACAAGTCTGTATAAGGTTATTCAGTGTGTAAGTGGGTACCGGTAATAATACAGGATTCATTAGTGTGAATATCAAAATTGAACTTTCAGGGACTTTACAAGTCTGCATAAATAAATTATTGACATGCCTCATCATAAAACCATTGTATCACAACCAATGTCAATCTGATTGCACTAACCATCAAAAAAAAAAAAAAAATCAAAGGTTTCAAAACAAAAATCTTTGCAAGTGCACAGCAGGCTCTGGGATCAGGATAATGAACAGTACAGAGGCAGGTCTTCACATTTTGTTGCAGGATACATTACACGTGTTCATTTTATATTTCAGATCCGATTTTATTGCTGTGCTAATATGTGCCATGGCAATCTTTTTGCAACTAAAAATATTACAGCTCTTATAGGTGAGTACATCACTAGAGAGGAGAGGCAGACATACATTAGATTCATGTTGAGAGTAGTTGTTCCCCAACAGCTAAGGCCTCGTTCACACAAGGCACAAAAATAGGCTGTTTGGCAGAGTTTTCACCATTCCCTGATCGTCTAGCAAAGTTCTTTGCTGATCCTAAAATAGGGAGCAGACAAAGCTGTACACATGCATGCGCTTGACTTGCTTTGTGCCAATGCAAAAATAACACATGCATGCCGAATTCGGCATTAGGCCTTGCAGCGGCTTCCATTTACTTACATTTTTGTGCTCCTTAAAGTGGAAGTAAACCCTCCTATTTTTTTTAGCCAAGGAAGCTGTCGTCTTGGCCTCTGCATCTGCACATGTGATCAGTTATGACACCAGCCATTGGATGGTTTGACAGTTTGGTTGAGAGCACAACCAATGGAAAAGTTATGCTGGCCATACACTATACAGAAAATAGGCCGAACACATTTTCGAAAAACGAACGTTCGACCGTGACCGCAAACGATCGTGTCATCATGTAATGACCGATAAATTGTTCAGTGGACATGAATAAATGATTTTTTGTTCGTTTTTTTACATATACCTAGTGCAGACAGTTCGGACGGGAAACACATTAACCTTGCAATTTATCGTACGTTCGGCAGAAATTTTCCAAACTTACCATTCGTTTTTTTCCCACAAAAACGTCACAAGCGATTATCGATTTGTGCCCATTAACTTGCCGAAAAAAGAACGAAGTGTCTATACGAACGATTTTTCGTATAGTGTATGGCCAGCATTACATTCCTGGCACGCCACAGAACTCTGTCCTGTGATTGGCCACAGCCGATTAGCAGGTGTACAGACATAATCACTGTCCAATCACAGCACAGGTCAGCAGGGGGTTTGCAAACGCACGCCATTAAACCAGTAAGTACACAGCGGCGTACGGGTATGTCGTGGTGCTGCTTGCTTGCAGTAAAACTACCCTGGGCAGGTGACAAGTGGTTATGTTACAGCTGCAAATCATTAAAGAGGTTGTATACCATGATTTGTTATTTTTATCTACAGGGAAACCTAAAATAAGGCTTACCTGTAGGTAAAATGAATATCTCTTAAACGTGCACCGTTTAGGAGATATTCACCCTGCATGCAGCCGCTGACGTCAGCGGCACATGTGCACTGACGGTCCGGTATACCGCCCCGGACCTTCAGAGCTTCTTGCCAGAACCAAGGGCTCCTGCGCGTAGGCACTGGAGTGATGCCACCGTGGCTCTGCCACTCACAGCACCAGAACCCGTGATCCCAGAAGAAAGGATGGGAGAAGATGTCACCCCACTCAGTGGTGACCGGGCGCCGCGGAGAGGGCTTCATTCTAAGGTGAGTATTTCATAATGTGCTATGCCTTTGTCTTGCAGGTTTTTTTACATTTTTTTCCTCAGAGGTTTACAACCACTTTAAGGCTGCATTAACACCTGAAGAGTTTCCTTTTTTAGGCAGAAAGTTGTGCGATTATGTACAAGTCAAAAGGTCACCAATGTAAAAAGCAGAAAAACCCATGTAATCTGCCCAGAAAGAAGCTCATGTACTTTTTTGAGCTTCAGGCCTTTTGCTTCAGGCTACAAAATGCTCAGATGTGAACAGAGGCCATTTAAATGAATGGGATTTTGCTTGTTGGGTGTTTTTTCCTGGCCTTTTACAAGCTGAAAATGCTCAGGTGTGAATGCAGCCTTAGGCCCGGTTCACACTTGTGCGATGCGAGAACACTGCGAATCCACTGCGGTTCCTGCATCGCGCCGACTCGCATGTCAGTTCACACTGCCATATGCGAATCGCTGGGGAGTGTCAATACATCGTTAACGACACCCCCAGTTCAGCTTGCATATCGCACTGCGAACTGACAGTTCAGACCTGAATTGGATTGCATATGAACACACAAGTGATCCGATTCTGGTCTGAACAGAAAAAAGGGTCCTGTGCGTGTTTGGACCGAATGCGGTGCGATATCAGCCATACTATCTCTATGGCTGATATCGCACCGCACAGACATCGCATGTAATGTGAACAGCATTGTGCGATGTCTGGCATCGCACAAGTGTGAACCGGGCCTAAAAGCTACGTTTACACATGCGAGAAGAATAAGCTTTCTATCTGTGTTGTTAAAGCCTCACAAACGCCTGTCAACGCTCTATACTAATTCTGTCCATTGCATGTGACAGTGTAGTTCACATTCATAGTACTTTGTGCCATAATGTATTCTCAACATGTAGCCTTCGGCTGGCTTTACCGCTCAAATGCCTCCATTCATGTCAATGGAACCATGCCACAATCGCCTCACATATGCCCCTATGGCGCTTACAGTATGTTTGAGATGTGTTACTAGCTGAGAGAAAAGTACAAGAAGTCATACAATAGAAAACCAACACCTATTAGGGGTCTGGCAGGCGTTATTTATTGTGATGCAAACATGTCAAACACACACGTACACGGCTCTCCTGTGAGCTCCGGCCTTGTCTGCTTTATCTGCAATCTAAGTTTCTCAGCTGCTTGAAATATTTACACGTCTATTACAGAACATATGGGCCTTTGGTACAAGGTCACTGAAGAAATGCAACCTGAATTTCAGGTTTGGTGGTCCTTTGCAGAAGTTCCCTGAGGAGAAACGAAGCTTGCGAAGGCCCACTGCTCAACATGGCTGCCGCAGTGCTTCCTGTCCACATTCCAGTCCTATGACAAATGTGTCATTACCTACATGTGAGGTAGTCAGAGCAGGCCGGGAGGGGCGAGTCGGAGGGAGGACGCAGAAACAATTCACACATGTATTCGGTTTCTGATCAGGCCTTGCTGTTTATTTATAATGCATTAGTTGTGTCACAGCTTTTCACTATGAAGGGTGCTCCGGTGGCACTCAGGTACCAGGACTGGGGCGGAGTCACCTTCGCTGCAACACGCATCCCGCCTGGATCGCTTTATTGACGTGAATGAAGGAGGAATCCATGGTATTTAAAATCAGTCTCCTGGGACAAGTCCAGGCATCAAGAGCAACCCATCCTTAATACAAGTAACACTATGGGGTAGATTTACTAAAACCGGAGTTCAAAATCTGGTGCAACCCTGCATAGAAACCAATCAAAAGGAAACACACGAGGCGCCACCCTATTTATAGAAACCAATCAGCTTCCAGTTTTTTTGTTCAAAGCATTAATTGAATAAGCTGAAGTTAAAAGCCGAGCTGCACCAGATTTTGCACTCTCTGATTTTAGTAAGTCATCCCCTAAATGTCACGCCCTTACTCATTTTTGGTTTTCATTGTTAAAGAAATACTCTTAGACCTTTTTCACACTGAGGCAGTTTTCAGGCGTTTTAGCGCTAGAAATAGCGCCTGTAAAGCGCCTGAAAACTGCCTCCCATTCCCTGCAATAGGTGCTTTCACACATGGGCGGTGCACTTGTGGGATGCTAGAAAAAGTCCTGCAAGCAGCATCTTTGGGGCGGTTTCGGAACACTATATACAGCGCTCCCGAAACACCCCTGCCCATTGTAATAAATGGGCAGCGATTCCGAAGCGCCTGAAAAACGCTTCCGAAAGACCGCAACATGGGAGTTTTTAACCTCTTTTATGGCATTAAAAACACCCCGCTAGCAAATGAAAAGCGCAGCTTAAACAGTGGTAAAGCACTGCTAAAATGAGCGGCGCTTTACTGCGAACGCACGGACGACCCCTTTTACACTGGGGCGGTTTTCAGGCACTTTAGCGCTGGAAATAGCCTCTGCTAAGCACCTGAAAACCGCCTCCCATTCATTGAAGTGTGACTTTTCACACTCGGGCAGTGCGCTTGTGGGACGTTCTGAAAAGTCCTGCAAGCAGCATCTTTGAGGTGGTCTGGGAGCGCTGTATTTATTTAGCGCTCCCAAAATGCCCTGCCCATTGGCCTGAAAACTTTGGAAGCACCGCAACACAGGAGTTTTTAACCCCTTCTTTGGGGTTAAATGCGCCCCACTAGCGCCCAAAAAGTGCAGCTTCAACAGCTGCTAAAACTAGCGGCACTTTACCGCTAACGTGGAGCGGCTACAGTGTCAAAGTAGGGGGGCAGCAGGGTGCAGGTTTGCTATAAGAAGGCAAAAGGACACAGAAGAGCTCTGAATTTCTGGCAGGATCAATATTTTTTTTTGCACTTATCAGACAAATAAAACAACTTCATGAGTGAATACATGCAAGCAGCCATGATAAGCTGAGGGAGCTGCCAGCCTCCTACTGCTTTCAATAGGGCTGCCACCCGCAGCTAACCCCCGGGAGCTCCCCTTGCTGGGTCCCCTGCATGTAGTTGCGAACGGCTCCCATTTACAGGTGTGAATGGGGTCCTAGGGCAACTCATTCACTTTGAATGGCCCTTGGTGAGCCGCAACACACAATAAAAAGGAATCTGGACTACTTTGGACAACACAACATGGGTACAAGGATGAGTGAGACCTCCTTTAACGGTTATAGAAATCTGGGTGCATTTCACTCACATGCCGCTCCTCGCCCAAATGACAGTGCTAAGATTATCATATGACAGTCACGGAGTCCATCGCCCTGGGTAAGTTCAGGCCAGTCAGTCAGCGTAACTTGAAACAACCTCCTGCACTCAGGTGTGGTGCTTAGGGGTAAAATGGGCTCTCCTCTCGACTTGAGCTTGAAGGCTTCCAACTTACACAGGGCTTTCTTTCCTTGGTCCCAGGAGTTAATAGAGCAGGGCAGGACTGAAGAAAAGAGTATTTGGTGATGGAAGGGTGAGAGTGGTTAAAGAAGACCTTTATCCCTTTCCTGCCCCCCATCATCCTTGATAATCTGGTGCTAAAAGGCCAGCAGAGGCCTACTACACATCTGCACACATGCAGTGATTTCCAGGGAATGCGCAGACATGCTTAGATCTGGGATGTCCATATCGTCTTTGTGCATGTGTGGGAAAGCCTCCACGCATGCTTATCTGGAACCCACAAGTCTCTTCAGGAGCCTCCGCTGTGTATAGGCACATGCGTGAGATTCCACAAACTACCTCGTAGAAACGTCCACGTATCCCCAGAGGCAGCAGGATCTCGAGCATGCACAGAAAAGCCATAGGGGGTCTCTGCCTGGTCCCACAGACCTGGGAAAGACCACCATGGCATAATCGGTGCCAAATCTCGATTTAAGATGGCGCTGCTGGCGAAGAGCAGTGCAGTGGAAACTTTCGCTGCAAGCAAGACAACACTGGGCTAGCATGTTCTTTTTATACAGGGACAAGTGCTAGGGGTATAAAAACATTTTTTTTGATAGGTAGGGTGGCATACCTCTTTTGTAACACTTTTCCGTGGCCCTGAATTTGCAAAGAAAGGGTCAATTAAAGAATTACATTGACTTGGCTTTCAAGAAATGTACCAAAATCCACTTTGACTCTACAATACCTGAAAAATACATGCCGTAAGCAATTTCCTTTTGCATGGCCTAACCCTCTAAATAAACCCAAACTTGTCCAAAAGTAGTTGGATCTGTGCAAAACAAAGGAAATGGAGATATGTTCCAAAGTTTAACCTTTTCAAGCATAAAGAGACGTCATCTCTCCCCCCGATCCAGCATGACTCAGTAGTAAAACATTCCACCTCCCTGTTCAGACTTCTACTGGAAACCTGGAAGATTTTCCATGTCTGCCGTAAAATGTCCCCAGTGTTGGGGTGCCTGATCGCAGGATTATGTGCAGTAGGGGAAGCCTACTTTATTATCCATGAATTCGGAAACATATTAATGTACTATGCAGACTGCAAGGTCCAACATACCGCACTAAATCCTACTCACACACATTAGAAAACGATGTGCTCTAGTATGTTTTATGGCTGGGAAAGTGACTTGGATGGCCAATTATTAACCAACAACAAAGGCATGGACTTGGTTTTCACCAGAGCTCAGGTAGGATATAAAAAAAATAAAAATAAATGCACAATCCTGTCCCAACAGCTTGGGTTAGGACTGGATCGTTTTCTGGTACCATGACCCGTACACACGATCCGAATATCGTACGGCTTTTTCCGCTTAATAGTCGCAAGTAGAAATTGAATTGGTAACTAAAGTCACGAAAATTCTCATACGACAGAAAAAAAAAAAAAATCGGAAGCGATGTCATGTGTTTGTAATGTATTTGTATTGTATTGTCGGACGACAACTCTACTGACTAAACGAAAATCGTACGATCTGGTATCGTACGAGGAAAATTTTCCTGCTTGTCCGATCGAATTATAATTGGATGAGCTGTCATGATCGGCCCTCGAAAGTAGTGTACACGCGATCCGAAAATCGTACGATTCTTCCTCGGACGACAGTTTTCGTACGATATTCGGATCGTTTGTACAGGCCATTAGGTTACACCAAAACTTTTAATAGTAAAAATGCTCGTTAAAAAAACAACTCCTGCCAAGACTTTTAATTTGTTTTAGAAAGTGGGGTTAGAGTTATTATGTAGAAGGGAAGAGTTCGTAGCAAGTGGGGAAGAGTTGGAGCCTCTTATTTTCTTGGCTGAGAGAACAGACTATAGATGTTGAATTACTAAAGGCAAATGGGCCAATCCCTTTTCATGGAAATTGCACTTTTCAAGGTGATTTGCTCCACAGGTTAATGAATGAGGCAAAGCTTTGTTAAAGCAATTATATACCCACAGAAAAAAAAGTTAAAAAAACAAAAAAAAAAAAAACACCCCTGTAAGGCAAAATGAGCTAGTATGCACTGCATACTAGCCCATTATGAAATACTCACCTTAGTCCCCGCCGAGGGAGCTGACATTTTGCCCTTGGCGTGTCTTCCGGGTTCACGGCTCCCGGCACTGTGAGTCGCCGGAGCTGCAATGACATCACTCCCGCGCATGCCCGCCTGAGACTTCTTCCTGGCAAGGTCCGGCAGCGTCTGCCGCACCTTCAGCCAGGCATTCACAGTGCATGCGCAGCTGACATCAGCGGCTGCATGCAAAGTGAATTTCTCCTAAACCGTACAGGTTTAGGAGATATTCATTTTACCTACAGGTAAGCCTTATTATAGGCTTACCTGTAGGAAAAAAAGAAAAAAAAAAAAAAAAAAAAAAAGGTATACAACCA
Source organism: Lithobates clamitans (assembly GCA_037952925.1). NCBI lineage: Eukaryota > Metazoa > Chordata > Amphibia > Anura > Ranidae > Lithobates > Lithobates clamitans. Next base: position 30,485 of record JBBGZY010001018.1, on the reverse strand, counting down.
CTTTAACTTCCATCATCAAGCATGTGCAAGCAAAAATGCTGTTTTTTAAAAAAATTTCCTTCCACGTGATTGTGTAGTTTTTGAAATGTGAAATTTCATCGCATATAAAGCGTTGTTACACCATCACTTCATATTCCTGATATGTGCCTGCTGTACCATGTACTTGTATGAGAAAATATCCTGTTCTCTCTGTATTGCTTCCTTTATGTGAAATCCCTGGTGCTCCTGCCAGTCCCTCTGCTTTCCTATTAAAAACTGACCACACTAAGTAGGCGAGCACATCGCGGTCAGTTCTCTAGCTATGCTGGGAACTTCGTCTACTCTCCTCCAATGATCACACTTGTCCTGACAGGCGCCCGCTGCACAGCCATTCACTGGGAAGCTCAGCGTGCTGCTGCTTGTCCTCCCCCCAGCTCTTATGCAGCTGAGAACAGAGGGAATGCGATCACTTATAAATGAAAGGGGGAAAAAGGCATTTATAATGTTTTTTAATATATATCTAAACAAAAATGTTTTGTCTTTCGTTTCACTTTTGAATTGAATGGGTTGTTTTACAAAGTGATCGTTTACAATCACCATAAGCCACCTTGTAAAGTGAACAGCCTATTTACCTTTGGCAAATAAACCCCATGGACTCACTATCTGTCTGGATGCAAGGACAGGGAAGTGATGAAAAATCTTTGCAACAGGGATGGGTACACCATGGGGTGGGGTTAGACACGTCGAGGTTATTACTGTTAATGTATTTCCTTCTAAAAAAAAAAATCACAACTGTAGTCCCAAATATTTATAAAACTTGCATGTCAATTCACAGGTGTCCACAAAACAAATAAATAAATAATAAAAAGAAAAATCAAAAGTTCAAATGTTAATAAAATAAATGTAAAAAATGTTTAGGCACCCCTGTCATCCCCGCACATACACGCGAATACAAATGCCCGCACAGAGTGTGCACATATGCGTAACCAGCAACTGCATCACACGTGAGCTACTGTAATCATTGTGGGGCGATAAGGTACGGTCAACTTTAAACTGATCACCTGTAGAAACTTTTAACTATGAACAGTTTTGGGTACCCTCGGGTTCTGTCATTTTACAAGCGCATGCAACTTTAAGGCACACTGGACAATTAAATGTTATAAAAACGTCAGTAGCTTTGCAGGGAGTTTTTCAACGTTTTTGCAATAGCGTTTTTTAGCGCTTATTAGCGTTTTTCAGCATTAGCGTTTTAGTGGGTTTTTTTTTTAAGAAATGTTTTTTTTTCCTTTAACCACTGGGCACTTAAACCCCCTTCCTAACCAGACCAATTTTCAGCTTTCGGTGCTCTCACACTTTGAATGACAATTACTCATGCAACACTGTACCCATTTGAAATGTTTGTCCTTTTTTCACACAAATAGAGCTTTCTTTTGGTGGTATTTAATCACCGCTGGGTTTTTTATTTTTTGCGCTATAAATCAAAAAAGACTGAAAATTCGGTAAAAAAAAAAAAAAAAAAATTCTTTATTTCTGTTAAAATTTATTGCAGAGTATTGGCGAGTATTGCAGAGTATGGCATAGTATGGCATAGTATGGCAGAGTATGGCAGAGTATGGCAGAGTACTTGCAGAGTATGGGCACTGAGCAGCGCTGTGGGCTGGATCTGTAGTGCCCACAGCGCTGCAAACGATCTCTCCCTCTCTCCTCTCACACTGCACAGATCCGTACAGAGGGGAGGGAGGAACCGGTGTCATGACATGACGCTGGTTTGTTTACAAGTGATTCTCTGTCATTTGACGGAGCGATCACGTGGTTAACGGCTATCAGCGGCCATTTACCGTGATGCGCTGGGTCCCCCTGACCCGGCAGTCACAGATGTTCCCGGGTGCGCGCCCCAGAGGAGTGCGATTCTGTGAGGACGTCCACCCAGAATAAGCCAACCCCGATGTAGCCGTCTTTCGGCTATGGCCCGGTTGGCATGCGGTAATGGATTAAATACATTTAAAAAACCGCTGGTGAGCGACGTTTTTGAGCCTTTATTGATGTTCATCAGCGTTAGAGCGTTTTTTCAGCTGAAAAACGTCTCTCAGAACCCACTAGTTTTGGGTTTTTTTACTGCTCAAAAACGCCACTCCCCAAAACTGCTGATAACAGCCTATGTGTGCATGGACACTAAAAGAGAAGTATGAAAAAAACATTCATACTCACCTAGTTGGATGCCACATCGATCCAATGCTGCATTTGTTCCCTGCCGGCTCATTTCTCCCGTCGGCTCTGAGCAGAGAGCCATGGCTGTCAGTCAGCGTCTCTCTATTCTGTCCCTCCAGCGCTCACTGGAGAGCCGGGCTATTCGCCTTTGTACTTCTGTACTTGCTTGGTTGGCTATGGGTCAGTGTGCCACGAACGCATGTTCAATATTGGGATGCCTCCATCTCAATTTTTAGCAATTTGAGGAATTGACACGAGGAGCTTAGTTAATATTTGTCGTTTTTTTTTATTACTAAATTCTATAAAAACAATTTTCAATAAACGACTTAAATGGAAAAAAAAAATAAAAAAAGGATGGCGAAAGGGCGCTCTAGGACCTCTCTGACAAAGTCCGATTAAAGTGCGAAATGCATCGGCGGAGCGGCCCGTGTTCAGCCGGATGTTTGTTACTCTGGATGAAAAAAGTGTTATGCAAATATTGCAAAAAGTGTTTGTACGAGCTACTTGTTCTACTATAACTATCTATATTGGGGGGGTACGGCTCCAGCCGAAGCATAAAGATTTACAAAATACATATACAATTTGTTCACGCTTACCATTTAGAATTAAACACACCGACATATACATTATTCACATATAAACAAATGAAGCCAGGACCTTTGCTGCATGGAGCTACATTTGTTACCGAGCCGGAGGGACATCCTGTTACGCAATACATTCCTTCGTGTTTGCAACACCAGATAACATTTTGTTATAAAGTTTGTAAACTTCAGACAGAAAGTCAATAAGCCAGAATGGAAATGCCTTTGGCGCTCACGTAACAAGCATCAGCGGTCTGTATTAGGAGATCTTACACCATATGTTGATGAAAACGGAGACTGGGAGATAGATGGCACACAGATGTACAGCTAACAAGACTAAAGCTGCCCAATACATGGCTGCAACTTCGTCCAATTCCTGCCTAAACGGCCAAAAATTCCAGCCATGGGCGGCCGTGTCGTCATCATCTGTCGATTTCAAAATCAACTTGGCTGGGTAGAAAATGATCAGCTGAACAAATGACTGAACTCCATCAGATGCAGTCACTGTTTGGGTATTCAGACAGCCACACAGGCCCCAGCGGTCTGAATACAATAGTCAGCAGGGACGTACACCAACCATGGGGCACCATTCCTCCGACGATACCAACCATGGGGCACCATTCATCCACAATGGTCGAATCAATTGAATTCTCTCATTCACTCCACGGGGAGAAATTTAAGGCTGGCCATAGACCTATTTTTTTTTTTCAGTTTTTTAGGTGGACCTGAACGGATGCCCCATAGACCTCTATGGTGCGTCGGATGTCAGCAGTGACATGTCCGCTGACATCCGACCCGCTCCGATCCGAAAAAGTGTGACGGAGGAAAAACCTACTTTTCCACCCATCTGCGGATCAGATGACGGCGGACTCTACGGTCCGTCGTCATCCGATCCCCCATAGGGGAGAGCGGTGCTCCGAGGGACCGGTCACGTGTCTGCTCAGCGGGGATTGACGGAACGATCCACTGCTGAGCAGAGCGGGCTCCATACACGGACACGTCCGCGTGAAAGAACCCTAGAGGGTAAGTTTCACCTTTACAGAAAAATCTCATTCTGCATTATGGTTAGTATAATTATATTTCATTATATATATTTGGTACCATGTAATAATAATACCCTGTTTCCCCGAAAATAAGACCTAGCGTGATTGTCAGTGATGGCTGCAATATAAGCCCTACCCCCCCCAAATAAGCCCTACCCTGTTTCCCCAAAAATAAGCCCTACCCTGAAAATAATACCTACAAGGACTTTAACTAGGGCTTATATTGCAGCCATCACCGACAATCACGCTAGGTCTTATTTTCGGAGAAACAGGGTAGACATAAAAGTGCACAATAAATGTAATGCTCTTGAATCATCTCAAAACCATCCCCTCCAGTCCGTGGAAAAGTGAAACCGGTCCCTGGTGCCAAAAAAAGTTGGGACTGCTACTCTTAACAGGTTCCTCCATAGGCGCTGAGCATGAACGTTTGAAACTCCAGCTGCAGCTACTGTATTTTAACAGCCAGCGCCACCAGCTATCAAAATACAAGAACAGCGGCTGTATTTGATTGGATGCAGCCACAGTTCGGCTGACAAGTTTTAGTCTATTTCCTTTGATTTTTCAATTGCGTGAGGTCAGGTGGGAAGGGGTGGACAGGGAAAACTCCCATTACTAGAAATAGAATGAAATTCATACAGCAAATCAGCTTAAAGCCCCATACACACAGGCCGCATATCGGGCAGTACCGGCTGGTTCAATAGAAAATACACTAATTTCCCTTTTTTATAAGTGATCACAGCTTACCAGTCCTTAAATATGGTGGCTGTATTATTGTTTTTTTTTATTTTTTGTATTAAAGCCTGTGTGTATGGGGCTTTAGGTTTTCTGCCTTTATTTTCTGGCTTAAAAAAAAAAAGATACCAATGAACGGGTCAAAAAGGTAAGTCAAGTGGACTTTCTATTTAAATATACCGGCAATTTCCAGGATGGCCTAGGCACCAACTCATTTTTACTGGCTGCCAGTTAACGCCCCACTGGACACCCAAACCTCTGCAGACAAACTGAATATAACCACCGCCACTATAAATAGGAAATGGACACAAACTCTTGGCCGTGACCCCGGTCACTTCCTAAGAAAAAGGAGGCAGCTGGGAAGCGCTAGAAGATGGGAAGAGACGCGTTTTACCAGGCTCTCCATTCCAACTTTACAAACAGCTAGATCAGCCAGGACAGCCGAGGTCAACAAAAAATCATAAGAAAAACAAAATCTGAAACAAACACATTAAGAAAGAGGAAAGATGAAGACCTGAAATTCAAGTGAATTCCAGGGCTGTACAGTCACAATGTTTTCATTTCTGCTTCCTGTTTAATTAGGAAAGCAAAGCATTCGGCCATCCTGAGAAAAGACTATACTTGGAAGGACGATCTAAAAATGGGAACTGTATGCTTTCAAAAGCCCAATTCCAACTTAAAGAGGAGTGCCAGTCAAAAAAAAAAAAAAAAAAATTTAAAGTCAGCAGCTACAAATACTGCAGCTGCTGACTTTTAATTGGACACTTACCTGTCCCTGGGTCCAGCGATGCGGGGGATCGAAGCCCCACTCGTCTCCCCGTCCATTCAGCGGCGCCGGCATTGCAACTGTGGGCGCCGGGCTGTGGCTTCACAGCCTGGCACCCACTGCGCATGCGCGAGCGGCGCCACGCCGTGATGGGCTGCTCAGTCACCTGGGACCTGTAATGAGTCCCAGATGATTGACAGGAGGGAGCAGAGCTGAGCCCTTCCTGTGCCGAGACGGAAGTGATGTCACCAGCCCAGGCACTGGAAGAGGCAGAATACGAGGGACCCCCTAGCAACAGGCATTTAGAGGTGAGTAAAAAAAAAAAAAAAAAATCCAAATTTTTTTTGTATCTTTTTTTAGAATTTTTCATGTAGTTTTTTTTTTTTTTTTGGGTGGAACCCCACTTTAAAGGATAAAAAAAAAAAAAAAAAAAAAAAAAAAAAAAGGATAAATAACAGGCTTTTATTGCCGTCTCTGTCCCTGAAAAGGAGCGTTCACCTTAATTCCAATTAGAGTTGCCATCTCATCCCTTTAAACCCGAACACGTATTAATTACACAGGTTCTGTGACTGATTAAGGTGGTAATTAAACTCACTTGGTACCTTATCTGCATTAAATTATCCTCAGAACCTGTGTAATTCATATGTGTTCGGGTTTAAGGGGATGAGGTGGCAACCCTGCTTCCAATGCTGGTGACCACAAAGGAAGTGAGCTCCCACCAAGGAGATCGTTCTTTTCCATTTCCACAAGTTTTCCACCACCTATGACCTTACTGGAGAGATATTGCCAACTTCTTGGTGACCTCACAGAAAGTAAGGGAAAAATCTCCTAAAAGGCTACAGAAACAGAGATAAAAACCAGACAGAGCTGGGGCCTTACCTTTAGGTGGGCCAGAATGTCTTGCATCAGTCCAAAGTCTTGTCCCCCAGGGGGTCAGGGAAGGGTCCTTCTTCGAGACACACCCTAGCGCAGTGATGGTGAACCTTGGCACCCCAGATGTTTTGGAACTACATTTCCCATGATGCTCATACACTCTGCAGTGTTGTTGAGCATCATGGGAAATGTAGTTCCAAAACATCTGGGGTGCCAAGGTTAGCCATCACTGCCCTAGCGCATTATTTGTGTGTGCTCTCATGGACTTTTTTTTTATTCACTTTGGTATTTATCCTTTGCAGGCTCAGAGCAAAAAATAAAGTAGTAATAACGGCATTTGCTATGTCTCCTCCCAAGAGAACTCTACGCTTTCTTCAGGTTTAAAATGGCTGACAGGTTCACCCTAAGCTATCACCTAAACCAGTGGTCTCCAAACTGCGGCCCTTTGCTTGCCTTTACCCGCCCTTGGGGACTTGTCCCACAGATATGAAGCGCTATTCCTCCCACTGATATAAATGTTGAAACATTATTTCTTTCACGGACAATAATGATGGGGCACTACTTCTCCCACTGAGACCAACCATGGGGCACCATTCCTCCCGCTGACACCAACCATGGGGCACTATTCTTTCCACTGACACCAATAATGGGCACTATTCCTCCCGCTGACACCAATGATGGGGCAAATTCCTCCTCCCACTGACCACAGGCACTATGTAATTTTGTTTACTCCCATGGACCACAGTCCGGGCCCTCTAAAGTCTGAAGGACAGTAAACTGTCCCTTTGTTTAAAAAGTTTGGAGACCCCTGCCCTAAATAATACAGAGAGACCCTCGCACTGGGGCAGCACAGTGGCCAAGTCATTAGCACTTCTGCCTAGCAGCACTAGGGTCATTGGTTCAAATCCCAACCACAACACTACCTGCCTGGAGTTTGCATGTTCTCCCTGTGCCTGTGTGGGTTTCCTCCGGGTACTCCGGTTTCCTCCCACATTCCAAATACATGCTGGTAGGTTAATTGGATCCTGTCTAAAATTGGTCCTAGTATGTGTATGTATGTATTAGTGTTAGAGACCTTAGATTGTAAGCTCCTCGAGAGCAGGGACTGATGTGAATGTATGTGTAAAATGCTGCGTAAATTAATGCCACTATACAAGTACCTATAAATAAACTTTAAAAAATACTACATAAAAGATTACACAACCAGATTGTAATGTGAGTGGCCAGCTTATGGAAACTCTAAATAGTGTGTGGCCAGTTACAGAGATAAGTACTCCAATTCTCGGAGGAGGAAGTGTGGACGCATGGTTTATAAAGTACGCAGATCATTTTTGGTAGAACACCCATTTTTAGCTGATTGAATAACAGAAAGTGACTCATCTAAACATAACACCCATTCACACCAGCGGAGTGCACTGCTTAGGGGCGGTGAGATGCATTAATACAACGCATCATGTGGTTAGACCTTTTTTTTTCTTTATTATTAAAATGTAACAAAAATTATTTGTTTAACTCTATGCACCACACTGTATTGTAATGGGTTGTAGTGCATCTTGATGCACTGTGTAAAAATGCAATCTGTGCTAATTGAAAAAATAGGACATAAAAGGCAAATTGACTAGGGAAGGGGTATCAAACGACTAGGGCAGGGGTATCAAACGACTAGGGCAGGGGTATCAAACAACTAGGGCAGGGGTATCAAACGACTAGGGCAGGGGTATCAAACGACTAGGGCAGGGGTATCAAACGACTAGGGCAGGGGTATCAAACGACTAGGGCAGGGGTATCAAACGACTAGGGCAGGGGTATCAAACGACTAGGGCAGGGGTATCAAACGACTAGGGCAGGGGTATCAAACGACTAGGGCAGGGGTATCAAACGACTAGGGCAGGGGTATCAAACGACTAGGGCAGGGGTATCAAACGACTAGGGCAGGGGTATCAAACGACTAGGGCAGGGGTATCAAACGACTAGGGCAGGGGTATCAAACGACTAGGGCAGGGGTATCAAACGACTAGGGCAGGGGTATCAAACGACTAGGGCAGGGGTATCAAACGACTAGGGCAGGGGTATCAAACGACTAGGGCAGGGGTATCAAACGACTAGGGCAGGGGTATCAAACGACTAGGGCAGGGGTATCAAACGACTAGGGCAGGGGTATCAAACGACTAGGGCAGGGGTATCAAACGACTAGGGCAGGGGTATCAAACGACTAGGGCAGGGGTATCAAACGACTAGGGCAGGGGTATCAAACTCAGATTCATCACGGATCACATCAGCCTTATGGTCGCTCTCAAAGGGCCAGTTGTATCTGTAAGACTACATACATAGTTACATAGTAGGTGAGGTAAAAAAAGTCCAACCTATGTGTGTGATTATATGTCAGTGTTACATTGTATATCCCTGTATGTTGTGGTCGTTTTGGTGCTTATCTATAGTTTCTTAAAACTATCGATGCTCCCTGCTGAGACCACCGCCTGTGGAAGGGAATTCCACATCCTTGCCGCTCTTACATTAAAGAACCCTCTACGTAGTTTAAGGTTAAATCTCTTTTCTTCTAATTTTAATGAGTGGCCACGTGTCTTGTTAAACTCTCTTCTGCGAAAAAGTTGTATCCCTACTGTGGGGTTACCAGTACGGTATTTGTATATTGAAATCATATCCCCTCTCAAGCGTCTCTTCTCCAGAGAGAATAAGTTCAGTGCTCGCAACCTTTCCTCATAACTAATATCCTCCAGACCCTTTATTAGCTTTGTTGCGCTTCTTTGTACTCGCTCCATTTCCAGTACATCCTTCCTGAGGACTGGTGCCCAGAACTGGACAGCATACTCTAGGTGCGGCTGGACCAGAGCCTTGTAGAGCGGGAGAATTATCATTTTATCTTTGGAGTTGATCCCCTTTTTAATGCCAATATTCGGTTTGCTTTGTTAGCAGCAGCTTGGCATTGCATGCCATTGCTGAGCCTATCATCTACTAGGACCCCCAGGTCCTTTTCCATCCTTGATTCCCCCAGAGGTTCTCCCCCCAGTGTATAGATTGCATTCATACATTTATCTAGGGCTTTTTTCTCAGAATAGGTGCAGGAACTCAACCACGCCCACCCTGCCCAAGCGCATCGAATGGTGGGCGTGGTCAGATTGCTTTAACAGTGAGAGAATCTTAAAGAAACAATGAATACCAGGAGTGCATTATGTGTGCAGTTCAGAGATGAGCTATGTGCAGAATGCGTGTGTCAAGTGCAGAGTTCAACGGTGCACTACGTACATAGTGCAGAGTTCAACGGTGCACTACGTACATAGTGCAGAGTTCAGCGGTACTATACATACATAGCGCAGAGTTCAGGGGTGCACTACGTACATAGCGCAGAGTTCAGGGGTGCACTACGTACATAGCGCAGAGTTCAGGGGTGCACTACGTACATAGCGCAGAGTTCAGGGGTGCACTACGTACATAGCGCAGAGTTCAGGGGTGCACTACGTACATAGCGCAGAGTTCAGGGGTGCACTACGTACATAGCGCAGAGTTCAGGGGTGCACTACGTACATAGCGCAGAGTTCAGGGGTGCACTACGTACATAGCGCAGAGTTCAGGGGTGCACTACGTACATAGCGCAGAGTTCAGGGGTGCACTACGTACATAGCGCAGAGTTCAGGGGTGCACTACGTACATAGCGCAGAGTTCAGGGGTGCACTACGTACATAGCGCAGAGTTCAGGCGTGCACTACGTACATAGCGCAGAGTTCAGGCGTGCACTACGTACATAGCGCAGAGTTCAGGCGTGCACTAGGTACATAGCGCAGAGTTCAGGCGTGCACTACGTACATAGTGCAGAGTTCAGGCGTGCACTACGTACATAGCGCAGAGTTCAGGCGTGCACTATGTACATAGCGCAGAGTTCAGGCGTGCACTACGTACATAGCGCAGAGTTCAGGCGTGCACTACGTACAAAATGCAGAGTTCAGCAGTAATCTACCTACATAGCACAGAGTTCAGGGGTGCACTACCTACATAGTGCAGTGTTCATGGGGGTGCTACTTACAGAGTGCAGGGATGCAGCTTACCACGTGATGTCCCATCCCTCACTTCACCTGCATCTACCTTGTCCCTACTGTGAATGCAGGGCAGGCAGGGCTCTGATAGAGCCGCCAAGAAGAAAGCTGCCCTTGTAAAGGCAGAAGCCTTCTGTGTTCATAAGTGGCAGTAGTGTGTGGGGAGTGGAGCGAGAGAGCTGGAGGTGGGGGAACAGAGTTCTGCCACGTTTCGGCTGATAAAAAGCCCTGGATGCGAGGGCCAAATGAAATGGCCTGGTGGGCTGGATTTGGCCTGTAGGCCTTGTGTTTGACACATGTGGACTAGGGGAATCTTAAAGACATTTGGAATAAAAAACAAAAAAAAAATATGGGGCGACTATATATACACACATACGAGGGTTGGACAAAAATATGGAAACACTACACGATTTGCAGGTGTGAAAGAGAGACACCTAGCTAACAGGTGGGAAGCCTCACTTTCGTCATTCACTGCATACGCTACTTGTAATACGGGGTCATGTTAGAGCTTACTGGATTTCAAACAGGACAAATTATTTGTGCCCGCTTAGCTGGTGACTGAATTTATTTGCGGTGTCGCGAGGTACAGAAAGTTATGACGCATATACAGTTTCTGGGAAAAACATCATCTGATAAGCATAAGCGCGGTCAACATTGTCAACTGACCGAAAGAGAAAAAGGACATTGCACAGGACTGTGACCCGGATTTTTGCACAAGAATTCAGGCAATCTTGGATGCCAAAAGATGGAATACACCATATTCGGTAACAATATCGTTCTTTTACCTTACTTGCTTCCATCAATCTGTCCAACCCCTGTACCAAAGCTTTTGTTTTGGAGAAAGAGTTAAGCCTAGTACACAGGGGCTGAATGTCGGGCGGCATCGGCCGGTTCAATAGAAACCGGCCAACATTCGGCCGCGTGTACGGCAGCCGGTCCAGCCACGACAAAAAAATGTCTGCCGACTGGCTCCCGATCGGCGCTCTCAGGCAATGGCTGAGTGTGTTGACTGGCGTGTTCTGGTGAGGGGCTGTCTCCGTATCAGAACACAATAGCACTGTACTAACAAGGGATTGTTAGTACAGCGGCTCCGACCTGAGCTGTCTATTTTTTTTACCTTCAACCTAGCTGGGTTGAACGAAAAAAAAAAAAAAAAAAAAAAAAGACTAGTAGTGTGTACGAGGCTTTAGGGTACGAAAAAGAACAGCTGGAAGCAACGCTCATTTTGAGCATTGTATGTGAGGGTCTTTTACATATATAGCCAGATCTCCTAAAACAGGTACAAGCTGGCTCTTGATATACTGCTTGGTTTTTACATTGCACTTGAAGTTCTATTAAATTATCTTCTCATTGACTTACAAAATTTTAACTGTTCAATGAACCATTTGAAAAAAACAGGCTGCAAAAGCCCCGTCTGACCTTGAAACGCCTAATTACTCTGAATTTGGCCGGTCATTGCATAAAGAAATGCAGGAATATAAAAATTAAAACAGCTGAAGTGATAATGGGAATTAAATCAGAAGAGTGAAATGGCATTATGTAGGAAAAAGCTTTTAGGCGCTTGTATTGTAGGCAATTAATATTCATGAGGCCTTCTAAAGGATATAGAAACAAAAAAAAAAAAAAAAGTGTATTTCCAGGCTAAATTGACTTTATTGTCGACTTTTCCTAAGTACCACATTTACTACTTTCATTCTTTTTTTTCCTACCTTGACCTGAACAGTATAATCTGCATTGCCCCGTTCCATATGAACCTCTCTGCATCTCTGCTATCTTGGCATTATAAGGCCGACGTCGCCAACCCACTGCTGGAACACAGCGCTGTGTTCTCTATGTAGATAATGCTACATACAATTTATGCAGCCTGACAGCGGCTGCATCTTCTAGTAGAGGCAATAGATCAGTTGAGCCAGCTTGGCCCAAGCTCACTATTTAAAGTGGCAGAAAACATGGAATTAGGCCTCGATTTAGGCACATAGAAAACAACCAAATAATACAGTTATGTAGGTAATAAAACATCATGAAAAAGGTCTTTCTAACCACTTCAGCACCGGACACTTTCACCCCCTTCCTGCCCAGGCCAATTTTTGCTGTCATAATTTGAATGACAATCATGCAACATTGTACCCATATGACATTTTTATAGTTTGAGACAGACAGAGCTTTCTTTTGGTGGCATTTAATCACCACTGTTTTTTTTGTTGCTAAATAAGCCAAAAAAAAAAAAAGGCCGTAAATAGAAAAAAAAGTTTTTCGTTTTTAGTTTCCGTTTTAAAATTTTGAAAATAAGTAATTTTTCTTCACTGAAGAAGGCTGCACTGATGCGCACCGATGGGGCTGTACCCGTGGGCACCGATGGGGTTGTACCCGTGGGCACCGATGCGGCTGTACCCGTGGGCACCGATGCGGCTGTACCCGTGGGCACCGATGCGGCTGTACCCGTGGGCACCGATGCGGCTGTACCCGTGGGCACCGATGCGGCTGTACCCGTGGGCACCAATGAGGCTGTACCCGTGGGCACCAATGAGGCTGTACCCGTGGGCATTGATGAGGCTGTACCCGTGGGCACCAATGAGGCTTTACGGATGAGCACTGATGAGGCTGCACGGATAAGCTGCAGAACTAGAGAATGGCCGTGGGTCGGTACATCGATTATAAGGCGGGTGGCAAGAGGTTCAATGCAACTAGTGTAAGTACCTGAATTAAAACCCTTTACAACCGCCTGACACATATGTGCGGTGGGCTTTAATGCCCACACACCACATATACGTACTGCTGTTTATGTGCTGAGAGCGCACTTGCTGCATGTTCTCAGCACAAAGACCAAGCTCTGGGTCCAGGCTACAGATAAGATGCCAGCAAAGCCTAATGGGTTTTACTTCCTCTTTGTTTCCCTGCAAAGGTAAAGCATAATGGCCTACTATGCATCGCATAGTAGCCCATTACGTGTCACTTACCTGACACAGGAGCCTGCGATGTCACTGCTGTCCCCTCTGCTATGGAGCGTCCATCTTCTTTCTGGGTATCGTGGCTCCGGCGCTGCGATTGGCCGGAGCCGCGATGACGTCACTCCCGTGCATGCGCACGGGAGCCGCCACTAACGCGCCTGCGCGCCGTAGACAGCGGTGCCTGTCTTTTTGCAAATATCTCCTAAACCGTGTAGGTTTAGGAAATATTTCTTGGACCTACAGGTCAGCCTTAATCTAGGCTTACCTGTAGGTCAAAGTGGTCTGTAAGGGTTTACAACCACTTTAAGTGGAACAGCAAGGTAGCCCACTGGATTGCAGGTAAGTCATTTGTAATCTTCCTGAATGCTTGTAGATTGCATAGTGGGAATCCAATGACCTTTTCTAGGTTTATAGATATACATTGGAGATCTGTCCTGTTTTCTGGACTCTAAATATCAGCACAAAACCCCTTGGCTGGGGCTGCGTACCCTAAGAGGCCGCCGTTGTTGGAGCGTAATTCAGATCACTTGAATGTTGTACAAAGAAGCTCTAACATATCCTAAGAGGCCGCAAGGCTGCATAAATGATGGCAGAAAGTTTATTTTTAGGTTGTGTTGAAGGCTTCCAGGGTCACCGCTGATTGGCCCGTCTCTGGCCGTCCTTACCGCTCACATTCCCCAGCACTCATTAGCACAATCATTTCAATAGGAATATAAATATTTAAAAAGCATCAGAGTAACAAAGCACTTGAGGGGGGAAAAAAAAAAAGAAAAACAATAACACAGAATGTTCTAAGTAACTCAACTCTGTAGCCTTTGATAATAAAGGCCGAGTTACATAAGCAGATTGTGCTAGACGATACTTTAAACTGAACTCCGGGCCTGCAAGATCTTGATCCAAAAACAAAACCGTAATATACTGCAGCATTAGTTTTCTTTTTCAAGGCTTTTTTTTTGCACCTGGTGATCCTGTCAGTAACTTACTTCCTCCAGTCTTAGACTGGCCATACATTATACAATTTTCCTTTAGATTCATGAAAACCATATAATATGAGGTCAAACCTAAATACTTTCAATGTGTATGCAATCAGGCAGGCCCTTGCACTACATAGTTGACGGTAAATCTAAAAGCAAATTGATTAAGAAAATTATATAATGTATGAGCAGCTGTAGGCAGGCCATACACTGTGCAAATTTCTTTCCTGCAACCAGGGGTTGCAGGAAAGAAATTTGTACGATTCCCCCATCAACATAGACCGTACTGACAGGGGAACCCCTCCTTCCAAGCAACTGTCTGGGTAAGCTGTCTCTGCCTGGAGAAGACAGTAATTATTGCTAGCGGCTATAGCAGCCGCTAGCGATAATCTTAAGAGAATCCGGCAGGCTGGTTGTTCCCAGATCGATCAACTTGGTACAATCAGCCTGCCCATTAGAGCTGCACAATTAATCATTAAAAAATTGTGATCTCGATTCCCCCCCCCCCCCCCCCCCCACATCTCTCCTGCAGATTTTGCCAATTCTTTCATATAAACAAGTGGAGAGACTTTATCTGCTCACTCAGTCAAAAGAAAGCATCCGGTTAGCCTGCCAAGTCTTTAACTTGAAACATTGTAACTAAGCTTCCTTCTTTGATCAAAGGGATATAACTTCTGTGTAAATAAATAATCCAGGCAGTTTGACAAGTTTTCAACAACGTGTAAATGCAGGAAGTTTAACCACTTAAAAAGTCTAAATCTTTTTCTGACACTTCTTTCTTAAAGTGGGGTTCCACCCAAAAAAAAAATACATGATAAATCCTAAAAAAAAAAACAAACAAAAAAAAAAACATTTGGATATATATATATATATATATATATATATATATATATATATATATATATATATATATATATATATATTTTTTTTTTTACTTACCTCTAAATATCTGTTGCTACGGGGTCCCTCGTAGTCTGCCCCTTCCAGTGCCTGGGCTGGCGACATCACTTCCGTCTCGGCACAGGAAGGGCTCCGCTCTGCTCCCTCCCTCCTGTCAATCATCTGGGACCCATTACAGGTCCCAGGTGACTGAGCAGCCAATCACGGCGCGCGGCGCCGCTCGCGCATGCGCAGTGGGTGCCAGGCTGTGAAGCCACAGCCCGGCGCCCACAGTTGCAATGCCGGCGCCGCTGAACGGAGGGGGAGATGAGCGGGGCTTCGATCCCCCGCATCGCTGGACCCTGAGACAGGTAAGTGTCCAATTAAAAGTCAGCAGCTGCAGTATTTGTAGCTGCTGACTTTTAATTTTTTTTTTTTTTTTTTTTTTGACTGGACCTCGGGTGGAACTCCTCTAAGTTAAAAATCTATATTTTTTGCTAGAAAATTACTTGGAACCCCCAAACATTATATACATTTTAGCAGAGACCCTAGGGAATAAAATGGCAATTGCTGCAATATTTTATGTCACACTGTATTTGCCCAGCGGTCTTTCAAATGCAATTTTTTGGGAAAAAATACACTTCAATGAATAAAAAAAAAACAAAAAACAAAACAGTAAAGTTAGCCCAATTTTTTTTGTTTTAATGTGAAAGATGATGTTACGCCGCGAGAATCGTGAGAGAATTGTGATCTATTTTCTAAGCAAAAAAATTGTGATTCTCATTTTAGCCAGAATCGTGCAGCTCTACTGCCCACTAACATTAGATTCAAACTGTGTAGGGTAGGGCTGAAACAACTAATCGATTAATCAACAACTAATCGATTATGAAATGAATCGATTACTATTTTCACAATCGATTAATCGGCCAGTAACATAATGGGGTTAAAAAAAAACTAAAATAAGCACTTTATAGTACAAAAAGAGCAAATCGCTACTGTAAATATTACTTTCACAGTTCTAAAGTAAAAAAAAATGAACCCCTTACAGTAGCGATTATCTGCTTTTTTTTGTACTATAAAGGGCTCATTTTAGTTTTTTTAACCCCATTATGTTACAAAACGTCTTAGGCCTGGTTCACATCTATGTGTTTTTTGGTGCTTTTTGCAGAAACGCACTACAGTTCAGTTACATGGTTTCCTATGGGACCCGTTCACATTTATGCTTTTTTTCAGCCGCTGCGTATTTGGAAAGGGTCAGGCACTTTTTTTTTTAAAACGCAAAACGGTGCTTTTTTGGTTCAATATACTTCAATGAAGAAGCTGCAGAAAAGCATGTAATGCTTTTTTGCAGCAATTTGTCTTTTTTAATCTGCCCAACAAATTGTCCAAAAAAAAAAATGCAAATCAAAATGCACAGCAAAAAGCACTGCAGAAACAGATCAAAAGCAAACTGCATAGGTGTGTACTGAGTCTTATGCTGGCTACCCGGATAATTTTTCATATGATATTCTTATGAAAAATCTTTGGACGTTCGTTGAATGAAAGAATGTTGTTTGAAATTTTCACTTGTTTTTAACATTCTGTTTTTAAAATCAATGTAATTTCTGAACGAAAACCACATACACTCTTTGAAAATTCCTTAGACCAAGAAGTTTTCTATTTCCAAATTTTCCCATCACTGTGGTTGAAAATGAATGTCGATTTGACCGCACTAACGATTAGGAAATCGAACGAACGTTCTTAAAATGATTTTTTTTTTTTTTTTTTGTAGGAAGACATTGTTTGTTTGGATTCACCCTTTAATAGTATATACAGTATATCTCTTCATACAGTATATATCTCTTCTAATAGTATATATCTCTTCTAATAGTATATATCTCTTCTAATAGTATATACAGTATATATCTCTTCTAATAGTATATCTCTTCTAATTGTATATACAGTATATCTCTTGTCTGTTATTCTCAGAGTAATAATAATCGGCCAACTAATTGATTATGAAAATAATCGTTAGTTGCAGCCCTAGTGTAGGGCCAGCCTTAGAGTGGCTCCACTCTTTGGAGAAGCAATGGAGACTCTATTGAACAGCAGAATTGTGTATCTGGGATAAGGTAGTAGCAGCTGTACCTACACGCTTGCTTTTTTTAAAGCTTTCATGCAAGTGTTTACTTCTCCTGTTTTAATATATCAGCCCAAATGGTATGATGCCATGTTGGCCACCTTTTTATTTTCATGCCTGGAGATCTGAGTCCACCCCAGTGGGATAATTACATAAGGAGGGCTGTTTCCATCCATCCATTTCCTTGATACTACTCATCCTGAAAACAGGCGAGGATGTTCCAGTGATCGGGATCTTCGGCTCTGTGTATTGTAAAGAAAGTGCATTTGACCACTTATTAGGAGGACGCACATTTCACGGTAAGCGCGGTGTGAAATCACTGGCTGTTGACACCCCTGCAATTTTTTCACCACTTTCGCGGTATGTGGGATGCTTCATCTTGAGTGCTCTGAAGTACCTATATGGAATTAGGTCTATGTGCACTTTATTGGGCTTAATATTAATTTTCATTCATTGCTTTGCACTGCACTATTGGTTTTGTATTGGTAGTATTAGACTAGCAGATTCAAGGTAAAAAAACCTTTTGACTTCAGAACTACTTGAAAGTATATGACTGTCTGGCCTACCTAATCTACACTAGCCTATGGCAGAGGAAAAATAGTTCAACCCTGGTCTGGGGCAGATGTCATAGACACTACAAGAATCTATTGAGAAAACCGATATTTTACTGCTGTTTGTGTATCCTGTACCCCCCAACCCTCTATCCCCTAGACCAGGGGTTTCCAAACTTTCTAAACAAATGGCCGGACAGTCGGCATCAAAGGGAGAAATCGTGCCCAATCATTGGTATCAAATGGGAGGAATAGTGTGCTTTAGTTGGTGTCAGTTTGAGAACTAGTGCCCAATTGTCTGTCAGTAACTATGCCCCACTGTTGCTGACAGTAGGGGAAAAAATGCCCCAATGCCTGATAAAAGCAAGCAAAGTTTGGAGACCACTGCCATAGACATGGCATGGCTCTGATGTCATCACACCTTAGTAAGGATTGCCCTGCCTGGAGAAGAGGTAGGGGACCTTTCGGTTGTGGTGTCATTTGACCATCCTGAAGACACAGGAGGCCACAATGAGGGGTGTTGATTTTGCTGTCTGTGCCCCACTGGCAAGTTTTTTCCACTACCTGTCCTGGAACCATGGAAAGAAGTTAGCAGCGCCTGAAAAAACAACCTTCATGGCAGGATCATCAGTTATTCTTTTAAAGTGGTTCTAAAGACTGACGGTTTTTACCTTCACACATTCTATGCATGAAGGTAAAATAACCTTCTGTGTGCAGCTCCCCTAATACTTACCTAAGCCTGATCTTGATCCAGTGATGTGCATGAGACTAGCTGCTCTCCCATCTCTCTCCCTTCTCATTGGCTCCAACACAGTAGCAGGAGTCATTGGCTCCCACTGCTGTCAACCACAGCCAGTGAGGAGGGAGCAGGGGCGGGGCGAGCCCAGTTCTGTATGTCAATAGACCCCAGTAACCTAGGGACCACCGCAAGTGGCTTGGGCAGAGGTGGAGCCCAGAGTTCCGGTGGGGGACCCCAGAAGAGGAGGATCAGGCTGCTCTGTGCAAAACCATTTCACAGAGCAGGTAAGTATAAAGTAGCTCACAAAAGTGAGTACACCCCTCACATTTTTGTAAATACTTTATTATATCTTTTCATGTGACAACACTGAAGAAATGACACTTTGCTACAATGTAAAGTAGTGAGTGTACAGCTTGTATAACAGTGTACATTTGCTGTCCCCTCAAAATAACTCAACACACAGCTATTAATGTCTAAACCGCTGGCAAATTGGGTACAATTGGCCATTTTCCCTCCCCGGTGTCATGTGACTCGTTAGTGTTACAAGGTCTCAGGTGTGAATGGGGAGCAGGTGTTTTAAATTTGGCGTTATCGCTCTCAATCTCTAATACTGGTCACTGGAAGTTTAACATGGCACCTCATAGCAAAGAACTCTTTGAGGATCCGAAAAAAAGAATTGTTGCTCTACATAAAGATGGCCTAGGCCAGGGCTTGACAAATTTGCTTGGAATCTAGGAGCCAGCTAAAAAAGTTAGGAGCCAGGTTTTTTTTTTTTTTTTAAACGACCGACAAAGCTTTATTTTCAATATAAAAATGAACCAATCTTAAATTTACACAGAGACGACTAGAACTAATGTGACTGCTTTTATTTCCTGCCATGCAGGGACACAAGACCACCATATTCTCGCTAAGGATCCAATCAGGTCCGCCTGAAAAACTGACAGGTGAACCTGATCAGACGGCCCGTGTGAAAGGGGCCAAGCAGGGAGGTGACAAATAATAAAATCATTTTAATCAACCGCTTCCTTCCCGCAGGACGAATATATACGTTCTGTCTTTGAAGAGAAATACCGTAGTTATGGTAGCAGCTAGCTCCATGACCCCGGTATCTTCTTCAAGAGCCAGCGGTTCTCTTTCAGATAAAAGTGGTCTCTGCAGCAGATTAGCAGCGAGATCACTTTTATCGGCGGCAGGAGAGGGCCCCCCTATCGCCACGATCGTTAGAGCGAGAGCAATAATTCTAGCCCTAGACCTCCTCTGTAACTCAAAACATGTAACCAGTAGAATTTTTTAAACGACGCCTATGGAGATTTTAAAGGGTAAAAGTTTGTCGCCATTCCACGAGCGGATGAAATTTTGAAGCGTGACATGTTGGGAATCAATTTACTCGGCGTAACATTATCTTTCACAATATAAAAAAAATTGGGCTAACTTTACTGTTTTCTTATTTTTTAATTTAAAAAAAAGTATTTTTTCCCAAAAAAGTGCGCTTGTAAGTCCGCTGCGCAAATACGGTGTGACAGAAAGTATTGCAATGACCGCCATTTTATTCTCTAGGGTGTTAGAATAAAAAATATATATAATGTTTGGGGGTTCTAAGTAAAGGGAAGGAGATGAGCAGGCAGTGAAAACAGGCAGGGGAAGCTCCATTAGCATTGGTGGATGTCTTGTCATACCAACGGCCACCACCAGAGGGCGCCCGATTGCAGAAGGAACCATAGGACTGCAGTAGGCCGCAAAGCCGAGGCCTCAATTACCGGCGCGGCCCAGCGCGATCGCGGCGGGAGGGGGGGGGCTGTCGAACGAACACAGGATATCCCAGCTGTGCTGCCCCAGGCGCCAGGTCGCTAATTCTAGTCGCAAATGCGACCTGGCGCCCGGGTTTTGTCGAGCCCTGGCCTAGGCTATAAGAAGATTGCCAAGACCCTGAAACTGAGCTGCAGCACGGTGGCCAAGACCATACAGCGGTTTAACAGGACAGGTTCCTCTCAGAACAGGCCTCGTCATGGTCGACCAAAGACGTTGAGTGCACGTGTTCAGCATCATATCCAGAGGTTGTCTTTGGGAAATAGACGTATGAGTGCTGCCAGCATTGCTGCAGAGGTTGAAGGGGTGAGGGGGTCAGCCTGTCAGTGCTCAGACCATACGCCGCACACTGCATCAAATTGGTCTGCATGGTTGTCGTCCCAGAAGGAAGCCTCTTCTAGAGATGATGCACAAGAAAGCCCGCAAACAGTTTGCTGAAGACAAGCAGACTAAGGACATGGATTACTGGAACCATGTCCTGTGGTCTGATGAGACCAAGATAAACGTATTTGGTTCAGATGGTGTCAAGTGTGTGTGGTGACAACCAGGTGAGAAGTACAAAGACAAGTGTGTCTTGCCTACAGTCAAGCATGGTGGTGGGAGTGTCATGGTCTGGGGCTGCATGAGTGCTGCCGGCACTGGGGAGCTACAGTTCATTGAGGGAACCATGAATGCCAACATGTACTGTGACATACCAAAGCAGAGCATGATCCCCTCCTTTTGAAGACTGGGCTGCAGGGCAGTATTCCAACATGATAACAACCCCAAATACACCTCCAAGACCACCACTGCCTTGCTAAAGAAGCTGAAGGTAAAGGAAATGGACTGGCCAAGCATGACTTCAGACCTAAACCCTATTGAGCATCTGTGGGACATCCTCAAACGGAAGGTAGAGGAGCGCAAGGTCTCTAACATCCACCAGCTCCTTGATGTCGTCATGGAGGAGTGGAAGAAGACTCCAGTGGCAACCTGTGAAGCTCTGGTGAACTCCATGCCCAAGAGGGTTAAGGCAGTGGTGGAAAATAATGGTGGCCACACAAAATATTGACACTTTGGGCCCAATTTGGACATTTTCACTTAGGGGTGTACTCACTTTTGTTGCCAGCGGTTTAGACATTAATGGCTGTGTGTGGAGTTATTTTGAGGGGACAGCAAATTGACACTGTTATACAAGCTGTACACTCACTACTTTACATTGTAGCAAAGTGTCATTTCTTCAGTGTTGTCACATGAAAAGATATAATAAAATATTTACAAAAAATTGAGGGGTGTACTAACTTTCGTGAGATACTGTAACATGTTTGTTATTTAAAAAAAAAAAAAAAAATGTATACCTTTAGTATCAAACTAACGAAAGCTACAGATTTATGATTATTAAAAACAATTTCTGAAATGTTAAAGCTCACATGAGGATTTAGTGATTGGGTTTACATCTAATTTGGGATTCTGCATCAGGCAGGAGTGGTCATTGTTAACCTTGGTGTGCCCTGAAATGACATCATGGCCACTTCTGGATCTGTGAGGTCAGTGCTTAGGAATGAGAGGGCAGCACCTGGCCATGACCAAGATGCTGGCACGGAGCCACACAATTCTGCTCTATAACAGAGAGGGCATTTTCTACCAGTTGATGTGAAGGAGATAATTAAGAAGCTAACAAAGGAATTATTAAAAGGGATATCCAAACTCTATACATTCCATTCCAATCTGCTATCCAAACACGCTGTATTAGGCTCCCTATCCAACTGTATAGGCATGGTGGCTCCTGATGTTCCAAGACAGCAAACAGAAATCCAGCCCAATTTAATTCTAGATTCATGTCTAATAAATTTAAAAGAAAAGTAATTTTAATATTTTCAATCCGCAGTTCATTGTGTGGTTTGGCCTGAAACCAACTCTACACATTCCACCTGTCCTTTAACCCTCTCCAGCCAACCGGAGGCGTTATATGGGCTTCAAGGTTGTGTGATCACTGTGATTGGCTGTCACATTGATCATGTAATAATGAGCCTGACCCAATGGCTCCTAATTGTAAACAGTGACCGGAAGCAGTCGGTGACAGGGTGGTCACTGTCCTGGGAACCCAGAGTGAGCATGCTCCCAGCCAGTGGTGGCTGGTAGGTTCTTCTTTTGGGGGGGCACAAACAAACACCCCCCGGCGGCGTGGCACGGCATCGAAACAGCATGCCGCCCCACCGCGGGCAGTACGACATTTACCAGCTCGTGTGGCGGCGCTGTGGTGTCCACTCATCGTCTCCTGGAGTGCGGGCAGTGGCGGAAGGGAACCAGTGTCCGCTCCTCCAGCTTCCTCCACCATGTGGGTATCCTCTTCCGCCAAAGCGCTAGGCATCCAATAGGATTGACTGATGCTTTGGCCAATCGGGAAACAGGTCTCACAGACCTGCCTCCTGATTGGCGGGGAGGAACTTTAGTGTGATAACAAAAAAAAAATCATTCACTATGGTCACACAACTGGGTGACCTCGAAGCGCAATGCTCTGCGCTCCGAAGCCATACTTTTTTTAAGCCTATTAGAGCCTCTGGCTCTAATCAGGTGCTTCAAAAAATAACAAAAACAAAAACCCACCCCCTCACTGGAATCCATGGTCCGGCGCTACTGATATGTAGATCAGGAGGCCAGACACATGGATAGGGGAGGCGCCTTCTATGGACGGCCACCACTGCTCCCAGCACAAACAAGGGATGCCAGCTGTATGCATATGTTGCAGCATTTATTAGGGGTGCAACGGATCGTCACCAATCCGTGATCCGAACGGTTCAACCTGTTCGGATCGGCACACATGCGCTCCGCGGAGCGCAAGGCCGCGGCTTTGGCCTAGCTCCGGAGCGGCGGCCATCTCGGTACACCCGGCGGTTGTTTACCACGTGATCACTCCGTCAAATGACGGAGCGATCACTTGTAAACAAACCAGCGTCATGTCATGACTCCGGTTCCTCTCTTCCCTCTGTGTACTGATCTGTACAGTGGAGGGGAGAGATCAGATGGCAGCAGTGCCCATACCCTGCCAATACCCTGCTAATATATTTTTACAGTGGGGGAGATTTTTTTTTTGTTCTCCGAACCGTGACTCCTGATCTGAGGAACGATCCGAACCGTGAGTTTTTTGATCCGTTGCACCCCTAATATATATATATATATATATATATATATATATATATATATATATATATATATATATATATATATATATATATATATATATATATATATATATATATATATATATAATTTTTTTAGTAGAGATCCTAGAGAATAAAATGGTGGTTGTTGCAATTCTCACACTGCATTTGCGCAGCAGTCGTTCAAATGCAATTTTTGTGGAAAAAATTGCACTCTAATGAGTTTAAAAAAAAAAAACTAACCAGTAAAGTTAGCCCAATTTTTTTTGTATAATGTGAAAGATTTTACGCCGCGAGAATCATGAGAAAATTGTGAGATAGATAGATAGATAGATAGATAGATAGATAGATAGATATTTAGATAGATAGATATTTAGATAGATAGATAGATAGATAGATAGATAGATAGATAGATAGATAGATAGATAGATAGATAGATAGATAGATAGATAGATAGATAGATAGATAGATAGATATTTAGATAGATAGATATTTAGATAGATAGATAGATAGATAGATAGATAGATAGATAGATAGATAGATAGATAGATAGATAGATAGATAGATCTATCTATACACCTCTATATATATATCTCTATCTATATATATATCTGTATATATCTGGCGTTAAGCACCTCTCTGCCCCTCCCTCCTTCCTGACTTGTCCTCTTTCTCTCCTTTCTTCTCCCTGTCCTCCCCTCTCCGTTCTATTTTTTCCAATTTTCTCTCTTTCCCCTACCTTCGTAGCCTTTCATTAGAAGGCCAATAGTACAATTTCATTGAATGCAAAATTGTCCAGAAAGATTTATACCTCATGTACTCATGTCCTTCATGTACCTGGTCCTTCATACATATAATCACATCTCCAAGTATCTCATGCTTTCTTATAAGGCATAAAATATTTTTTTTACTTCGATATAGCCAGTAGATGCATTGCTTTAACACTTCCTACCAACCAATAAAAGAGAAGTATGGGATTTTTATTTTTTTTAACTCATACTTACGTATGTGTATGCAGCATCGGTCCCCCGTCGGCTCTGAACTGAGCAATCAAACACCGCCAATCGCTCGGTTCTCAGGGCTCTCTAAGCAGAGAGCTGGTCACTGTCAGTCCCTGGCTCTCTGCTCTGTCACTCCCCTCACGCTCACTGGAGCGCTGGGTTGTGGAGGGTGCGGGAGCTGGCGGCTCAAACTCTTAGCGGCTTGCCGGGAGGCTGAGCCGGGTGGCAGTCCAGGCATGTAGGCGGATCCTGACCACATGGTCGTGATCTTTACCGAGCCTGGACCGGCTCTGTGACGTCAGCCGACTGCAGGCTTCAGCCTGCTGAAAAACTCCTCTGATCCATAACCAAACAAGCTTTGGCTGTACTTCTTCTTTGATTTTATTATGCATGTTAACTAAAAAATTAACGTAGACTCTTTCTGCACATCGCCTCTGTACTTTTCTTCCATTATAAACTTAAAAGGGCATATTTATAAAGCAGCGAAGGTGACAATCAAACATTCACTGGTGGTGAATTAAAGCAGAATGTCACATAAAACTAGAAATTCATTTTACTCCCCCCCTGCTCTGCCCTTAAATGGAAATAGTTTTTATTTCTTCAGTAAAAGGTACTTTGTTTTGACAGATACCCACTCCAAGTTCCCCTCGGATTGCAGTTTAGCGCCTACCTGCATGTAACCTCCTGGGGCATATCACAGATCCCAGGAGGCTGCGGGTCTAACCACAAAGCGCATCGTGACCCGTGCAAGCGCAGTAGGAAGCCATCTGTGAGCCAGTAGGAAGTCACAGCCGACTCCTGACACTAACCCCCTTAAATCCCTTAGGTAGTAAACTCTTTTTGTAAACTTGGACCTACAGGTAAATCTATAATAAGGCTTACCTGTAGGCACAGTGAATATCTCCTAAACTTGCACCATTTAGGAGATATTCACAATGCATGCACCCAATGAGGTCACCGGCGCATAAGCTCTGAAGGGACGGCATACCCATACCGTCCCTTCAGAGCTCCATGTCGCGTCCTTTACTCCCGCGCATGACGTCATAGTGGCTCGTCCAATCAGACAACCGGAGCACGCGAACCTGGTGAAGATGGAAACCCAGGCAGCGGTGACAGCGCGCCGCTACAACCGAAAGTGTTTCGGTTTATCTTTTCAACGAGTGCAAAAAAAATAAAAAATAATGTGTGTTGACCCTGCCAGAAATCCAGTTAGCTGAAACCTTCCTGTGCTCCTTGCAATGTTATCAGCCTTCCCAGTTCAACTCTGAACTACAGAACTCTCCCCTATGCTATGTGGAGGTGTATAGGTATTGAGGATTTATACATATCAGATGCGGTAGGACTATATTTAGCGGCTATTCCAGCGCAGTCCCACTGCAAGACTACCTGGCCGGTTCACATGTGTTGCAGTGGTACGCACAAGAAAAAAAAAAAAAAAAAAAGGATGGCAGCCCGTACTTTTTTTTCCCAGCGCAGTGCAAAGCAATCCATCACCTTGCACTGCACAGTGGCCCACAAAGCTTAATGAAATGTCACTGTGTGAACAATGTGATGCATTGTGAACAGCGCAAGGGCACTGCAGTCACCCCACTACATCATCCCGCACACCGACTGCTGTGTTGTAATACAGTGGCTGGTGTGAATACACCCTGAAAGAGGCTGACACCAAGTCAAACTCAGGTACTTACAAAAAAAAAAACATTATTAACCACTTCCAACCCAAGCCAATTCTGGCATTATTCTCTTATATCTAAAGAGCATAATTTGTTTTTTCTAGAAAATGACTTAGAACCCCCAAACATACACACACATTTATATATATCCCATTTAGAGTTACAGAGGAGGTCTAGTGCTAGAATTTTTGCTCTCACTAACATTGGCAATAAATCACATGTGTGGTTTGAACGCAGTTTACGTATGCGACCTACGTATGTGTTCACTTCTGCATGCGAGCATGAGGGGACAATTTTTACTGTTTACTTTTTTTTTACACTTTCCCTTTAAAATGTTTTATTTTTTGATCACTGGAATGTAAACATACCATAATAAGAACAGGGCACGACAGGTCCTCTTTACAGAGAGATCTGGGGTCTATAAGTCCCCACATCTCTCCTCAATGCTGGAAAGCCTGAGAACAAATAAATAAAATCGATCTCAATTTTCCAGTAAAAAAAAAAAAGTCAGTGTTTACATCTGCCAGCATCGGAAGTGGCGTCATGATGCAGCTTCCGGCCCTAGAGGGTCATAGAGATGGCCAGAGGCTCCCCGGTCAGCTCTATGGAAATATATACTACATTCTAGGGTGCAGCGCTCTCCTTCAATACATTAAGTGCATGGATTAATGAATATATAAAGTTCATCAGTGATCCATCTTTCAGTGCCAGTCCATAAAGATATATGTATAAATTCCGTGAATTGTGTAATCCCATACACCAAAAACAATCCTGTGTGTATTGGCCTTTGTGCACTACTTTGCCCTTCACCTCACCCAAGGTCTTCTCATCTGCTTGGGTGGACCCCACTACCACTATATTGATTGCATTTTGCACAGGTAGTTGGATGCAGACTGGCGTTTAGCTGCCTCCTTTAACATTTCGTTTTTTAGCACCGTTCTTAGATTTAGCTATAGAGATAGGGCGGAATGTTTATATATACAACTCGATGGTAAACCACCGCTGACGGCAGATTCATTCTCTGGCTCCCTGAACACACAGGCAAGCCAGGAGAAGCACCGGAGGACGGTAGGAGGAGGGGGGGGGTGCGGCGGATGTCCTGTAAAAGCAATCAAGCAGCTAAACAGCCACTATGATTGCTTTTACATTACAAGGAATCCCCTGCTAAAAATAGATAGATATCTATCTATCTAGAGATATATGCACGAGGCATCATTCAGATAACAATTCATTCAGTCCAGGACGTCATGTGATGTCCACCTAAGGATAGGTGGATAATAATGTATTGAGGTATTATTGATTGCAGAGCTGCATGAATTTCCAGCTTATATCTGCCTGGAGTTTGGCTTTAAACTTGAAAGGGGAAGCCTAATTTCTCAGTTTTAAAGCTGGTTTCTATGTAGTGTTTGTAATGGACTATATACAATGCATGGCTGACACCTAACAATAAGGCTTTTTTTAGAAAAAAAAATAAAAAATGTGCCTGAAGGCTTCACTTTAAACACTAAAGCCCAGAAGTGAAAGCGTAAAATTCTGTGTTGGGCTCTACAGCCCTGCCCGTCACACCCACGTCATGTCACGGTCACGTCATGTAGAGCGAGTTTCATTCGTTCCAGCCATGTGTTGACATACAGGGTGGAGAAATACAGGCATGCTTCATAAACTGCACTAGGCCACAACTCAAGTTGGTCTCCATGGCAACAGTCTCCAATAAACATGGACTTAATATAGATCCTCCACTAACATTTTCCAGGATATAAAACGGGAATCCTGCTGCGTTTCCCAAAGATTTGTTTTACTAAATTCCCTGTCAGCATTTTAAACAACTGATTCTTCGTAAACAAATAAAGCCCGGCTATTTACAGTCTAAGTCGTTTTTTTAAAGAGGTTGTAACCCCTAAAAAAAAAAAAAAAAAATTCTGTCCACTTTAGACCTGGAAGGATTTGCCCCCTTCCTGACCAGAGCACTTTTTGCGATTCGGCGTCGTGCGACAACAAAATTGACATCTTTTTTTTCCCACAAAGAGAGCTTTCTTTTGGTGGTATTTGATCACCTCTGCGGTTTTTATTTTTTGTGCTATAAACAAAAAAATAACTGAAATTTTTGGGAAAAAAGCAATATTTTTTACTTTTGCTATAATAAATATCACCCACTTTTTGCTATAATAAAAAAAAAAAAAAAAAAAAATCGCAATAAGTGTATATTGATTGGTTTGCGCAAAAGTTAAAGCGTCTATAAAATAGGGGACAGATTTATGACATTTTTATTATTATTTTTTTTTTTATTAGTAATGGCAACGATCTGCGATTTTTATCGTGACTGTGACATTATGGTGGACACAGACACTTTTGACACTATTTTGGGACCATTGTCATTTATGCAGCGATCAGTGCTATAAAAATGCACTGATTACTGTGTGAATGACTGGCAGGGAAGGAGTTAAATACCAGGGAGTGATTCTAACTGTAGGGGGGATTGTGTCACTAGAACATGAGAGATCACTGCTCCCGATGACAGGAAGCAGTAGATATGTAGTAGATGTGTCATGTTGCTAGGCAGAACAGGGAAATGCCTGATTTACATAGGCATCTCCCCGTTCTGATG
This sequence comes from Lithobates clamitans, assembly GCA_037952925.1. Lineage (NCBI taxonomy): Eukaryota > Metazoa > Chordata > Amphibia > Anura > Ranidae > Lithobates > Lithobates clamitans. Next base: position 1,822 of record JBBGZY010001018.1, on the reverse strand, counting down.
CTCCGTGCCACGATCGCAGGCCCCCCGGCAGACAAAGAGTCCGTGGAAACCCGTGGGCATGCTCACAGAGTACGCGGCGCGTGTGCGCCCATTATGCGGTGATTTAAAGGGGACGTACCTGTACACCCATTTACCCAGCCGCGCCATTGTGCTGACGTACATCGTCATGCGCTGGTTGGCAAGGGGTTACAGCAGGGTAAACAGCATAGTGCTTGTGCTATGTAAACTGTCCCTTTCTATGCTGTAAAAAACCTGGTTGATCCTGCCAGTTCCCGTGTCCCCCTATGTAAACTGATCACACCATGGGCAGTTTAAATGCCTCCGTCATCCCGCATTCTGTCCTCTCTCCCCCCTCTCCCTGCCTGTCAGCTCCTGTGTGTGAACATTCTCCTCCCCACCCCTCTCCCTGCCTGTCAGCTCCTGTGTGTGAACATTCTCCTCCCCACCCCTCCCCTCCCGCCGCTATTAGAAGCGAGCAGTAATGTCAGGGTAGGAGTACTGCCAGCCCTTCTCTTATACCAAGGTATACTACACAGTGTAAGGCTGGGTTCACACCTAATAGGGATGCGGCTCACAGCAGGGGTCCAGTGGGTCCCTGTTCTCCATTTCAGGGACGAATCAGGCCTGAATTTTTGCCTGAATTCGGACCTGAAAACGGAGCCAAAGATTCATAGGACCCCTGTGCAATGAGCGGACAACACAGCGCCATGTGACTTCCCGGCTGACCTCAGAGGGGAATCTCAGCCCCTCCTGCTGTAGCCCTTAGATTGGGGGAGGAGAGCGGCCGGAGGTCACGTGACCGCACAGAGGCGATCCGAAAGAAGGTATTTAGCGGCATTTTTTTTAAACAAAGACACTGTGTAGTATACCTTGGTATAACAGAGGGTTAGTTCTCATTTAATTATTCGTGTCATAATCGTTATTTTAGAATTATTTGTTTTCAGAATGATTCGATATTTCGTATATTGTTTTTGAATCGATTCATATTTTTAGTTCCATTAGTCTTTTGATATATCAGAATATTGGCTATATCCCTGCTAGTCCAGCCCACAAAGAGAAATGTAAAGAGCTGGGTCAAGTTCAACCCCAATAAAAAAAGAATCGTATTAGAATAATCATGCTACGCTCACCAGAATAAAAACAGATGGAATTAGAATCAATTTGGATCATTCGTTATGTTATTTCAGATGCTTCAAAAAAAGTAGTTGTAAAGTCAGGTTTTTTATCTTACTGCATTCTATGCCGCAAGATAAAAAGCTTTCTGTGTGTAGCAGCTCCCCCATACTTACCTGAGCCCCATCTCTATCCAGCGATGTGCACAAGTGCCTTGGCCGTCCAGAACTCTCCCTCCCGATTGGCTGAGACACAGCAGCGGCGCCATTGGTACCCGCTGATGTCAGTCAGTTAGCCAATATGGTGTCTGAATGCATACATAGAGCTGCGGCTCGGCTTGGGTGCCCCCCATAGCAAGCTGCTTGCTGTGGGGGCACTCAACAGGAGGGAGGGGCCAGGAGTGCTGGTGGGGGACCCAAGAAGAGAAGGATCTGGGCTGCTCTGTGCAAATCCACTGAGCAGGTAAGTATAACAGTATATAAAAAAAGGTTCAAACGAACGCATCATGTCATCCATATGAAACAAATAAATACAAATTAAACACTTGCCAACCAACTGCCGTCATTTTACTGCGGCAGGTCGGCACGATCCCGCGAACTGTTGTAGCTGTACGTCGGCTCGCGGGATCGGGATAGCAGGCCCGTGCGCGCTGCACTGTGGGGGTGCCGATGCTCGTCGTCAGCGGTCGCGATGACTGCCGGCCACGAGC